>JAJJWW010017263.1:600000-795766 GCA_023531295.1 Papaver armeniacum | reverse complement strand
ATTCTTCCTTTTGATATTAACAGATTTAGATTTCTGAATTTCAAAAAAAAGTAAGATAATTTTTTTTTTTTTTGATTTTTTTTCTTTAGGTTTAGATGATTTCTTTCATAGACCGATTCTGATGTGGAAGAGATAATTATTTTTCTGTGTTTTTTTTTTTTTGTTAGCTTCGGTTTACACGATACATATATAAAAAACGATTCCTATTTGCAATGTTAGGAATGGGTTTTTATATATGTATCGTGTAAACCGATTCTGGTTAACCAAATTTTTTTTTTAGTTAATACTCGATCATAAAATGAGTATGAAATATACTCGATTTCATTTCAATTAAAAATGAAAATGAAAATAGTTCTATATGCTTTTACCCAATTTGAAAACGAGTATAACTTTATACTCGAATTGAACGAGTATAACTTTATACTCGAATTGAAAACGAGTATAACTTTATACTCGAATTGAAAACGAGTACAACTTCTTAAACGATTTGAAACTGAGTATGAAGTCAACTCATTCTTAACTCGGGTATAAAATGAATTTTAATTTTATTTGATGTTTAAAAACACATAATTCACAGATAAAAAAAAAATTTACCCACAATCGGTTTATGTTCATGCCCATATAAACCGATTCTGGATAATCGGTTGATTTTCATGTCCATATAAACCGCTTCTAGGTAGAAGCAAGTTTCAGAAAATCTCTGTATGTTTTTGAGGTTACTATCGGTTGATACCAATGACAACATATACCGATTCTGAGTTGGTGTTCTTCAAAAAAGTTCAAATTTTCAAATTTTTTCATGTTCAGACGATTCATTAACCCAAGTTAATTTCACATCTAACACGATATTTTACCACTAATCACCCGAATTAACACTAATTAATCAGGGTAAATTAGCCATTAAAAAATAATTGGTTAAGGGGCTTTTCATTTTTACTTCAAAATATTTTTTTTTGTCACGTAGTGATAGGGCCCAAATTAATCCGTATAGGCCCCAATTTAATTTAGCCAGGGAAAATAAGACAAGTGTTAAAAGGAAATATCTTTTAGTCGTGGTTGTATCTAAACTCTAAAGTCTCTGCATTGAGACCAGGGGCGGAGCCAGCCCATTGCAAGGGGATGCACTTGCACCCCTGCCCAGCTGGCTCCAAAGCCTATTTTAGGCCCATTAGAAGAAAAAAAATTATATATCCAAGCCAATATTTGCATTTTTGCACCCCAAAGAAAATTTTGTGCACTCCATAACAAATTTTGCACCCCCATGACAAAATTCTTGGCTCCGCCCCCGATTGAGACAATTCCTTTCCATGTGTATGCGCTCTCCAAAATTACTAATAGGGATACCATATTGTTTAGGGGTGTACCAAAATATACTATTTAGGAGCCATTGCTTTTAGGTTGGTACACCCCAAGCAAATTGGCGCCCCCATCAGCATCCTTGCAATTTGAGGAGGTCTTTTTTAGCTCATTCTAGTGTCCTCATATGTCTCAAAATCCAAGGATTAAGCCAACAATTAACATCTTTGTTGATGGACAAAATCCCATCAAAATTGTTCTTGGGATACCCCCAACAGGAGAAATAGGCCAAACAAAAAAAAAAAAAAAAAAAAAACACCAGCCAAATGGCTACCAGATATTCCATTCAAATTTTGTATATACATGTACCAAAAATAAACTATTGGTCCCATGACAGCATGACTCCCATGAATAGATGTTGACATTATTTTTTTATATTTTCCACAATTTTCAATAAAAAAAAAGTTGGTCCCCCAACAGATTGGGTTGGGGGAAGTTAGGTTATGTGTCAGGTTTCTTTAACCAGTTTTCCACCATGAAAGACCACCATTAATTGTCTCTCACACTGATAATAATAATCCTCATCTCTCTCTCAGTCAAAAAAAAAAACTCCTTCCAGAATTTTTTTTTGGAGTACTGAGAGAGATGTAAGGTTTTTAATGAGGTGTGTGTTTTTAGAAGATCTACTTTATTTTTGAATGGAGATTCTTCTTGCCTTATTTACATTCTTTTACTAAAGTTCCTTCTTTTAGAAAAGAAAAAAAAAATCAGTAATTCTTCCTTTTCATATTAACAGATTTAGATTTCTAAATTTCAAAAAAAAGTAAAATAAATTTATTTTTTTTCTTTAGGTTTTGATGATTTGATCAATTTCAGTTTCTGAATAGCAGTCAGTTGATTTGGGTCACTGTGTTCAACCATGGAGAGGGTTTTTTCAGAAAGCACTTGAGGTATTTGCTTATTGTTCTTGCTGATGATCTCAATTCTTAGGGGCTAATTTTATCTATCTATCTTGTTATTCAATTTGTGATTCTATAATCTATAGATTGTGTGTCTTTGAAGGAATTTGGTGTTCACCAGAGAAAGTTAGGTGGTGTTTGTTGAAGTTAGATGAGTAGTTTGCAGCAATAAATCACTATTTTGTTATTGGATCGTCTTCGGATTGTTTGGATCCTAATCAAATAGTTGACATCTCTAGTTGTAAATTTAAACTTTTTTGTGAACTAAAGTGAAGGATTGATAGATTTTGTTAACAGATTTTACAAACTAGAGGTATGTAGCTGTTCTTCTCAAATCATTAGGTTCGTCTACTTAACATGTTCATGAGGTGATTCATGTTAGTCTGTTTTTCTTTTTGGCTTCCAGTCACCTTGTTGTGAATGTGATCTCTTGAAGGGGGACTGCCAGGATTCAAGTTAGGATTTAATTCTTGTTCATGTAAAAGTTTATTACAAATTAACTGCAGTGGAATGTTGATAGCGATGTTATTTTCTACATATGGTGTTTATTGGAGAAAGTTGGGTGGTCCAGTGTTGAAGTTGAATGAGTAGTTTTTAGATAGTTACAACCACTTTTTGTTATTGGATCTTCTTAGGTTATTCGTATTGATTATTGGATCCTAATCAAATAGTTCACATCTTTAGTTGTCAATTTAAACATTTTTGTGAATTCAAGGATTTAGGGATTTTGTTAATTCAAGAGCAGCTAGACCTGTCAACAAAGGCTTTACTCAGATACAAGTTACTAACTAGGCTTATGTAACTGTGCTTCTCAAATCTTAAGGTTCGTCTAGTTTAAAATGTTGGTGAGGTGGTTCATGTTTGTCTTCTTTTTTGCTTGGCTTCCAGTCACCTTCTTGTTGAAGGGTCTGTCCGTATTCAAGTTAGGATTTAGTTCCTGTTCACCTGAAAAGATTATTACAAGTTAAATGCAATGGAATGTTGATGGTGATGTAACTTTCTACATCTGGTTGCACAAGGGAAAATCACTTTTTGTGCAGGGATCCTTGAATAAGCCTAGTCTCGGTTCCTAAATGCCACTCTAAATCATAGTGGTGACTGCCAAACACCTCTATTTACATCCAGAGGTGCATTTTAGATAGTGGGGAAAGAAATAAAATAGCCAGAATGATATTCTATTCTGCCTTGGAGGTTTTCGTAGATCACTTTGAGAGACATGGAAGTATCAGGCAGTGTGGTCTGTTCATTAAGTGATCGGGGGAGAGATTAGATAAACACCCCTGAAAGCAGTTGTGTAATTTCGTAGTTATTCTGTCTTTGGTATGGAGGGCTTTCAAGACTGCCTCCTAGCCTTAGAGTCAACCCATGGGTTCTTTGGAAGTTGATTCTCTGACCTCGCCATACTGTATAAATGCAGATATCTATCTTTTTTTCCCTTATCTTTATGGTGGAATGAAAGAAAAAAAAAAAACTCACGGTCTTTTAACGTTCTGCAAGTTCTGTGTCTTGTGTATGCCCTTGCTATGTTTACTAATACCAGATAGTTGCTGTTGCGGAAATATTATAGTAGGAGAAGAAACTTGGAAGTTGTAGAGTAACAACAGTCTACAGAAGCAGAAGAAAGCTCAATGAACAAATGGTAAGTTCTGTGCCTACAAGCCCCTTGTTATTTTCACCTATAGCCTTATTCTTACTTGGACCCGGTTCATGCTAATAGCCAGTATAGCTATAACTTTTAATAAGTTGATTCGCATTGTAGTTTTTTATGGCACCCCCTTTCCAACGGCAGAAGTCGGAACTACTTCAACTCCGTATCTAGAAGAATAAGATGTTGGAGATGCAAGCTTCATGTATTAGCACTGATTCAAGCCTCCAAAGCCTCCAAGGTATGCAACTGCCCTTCTGGTTTTGATTTGTTAGTTCAATTACTTCAAAATTGACGTTATCATTTATTTTTACTCCATGGCTTATTTTCCTGAACACGTCCTGTGGCTCTAGATCAATATAGAAACACATAGCCCAGCTTCTGACTTTGTTTTGACTTGGTCCTCAGTCCATTAATCTGCACAATACTTCGTCAAAGTCTGCTTTCAAAATCCATTGAATTGACTAATCTACTTTAGATTCTCGGACTTATTTGGTCCCAGAATTATTATCCGTCTGACTTCAATTATAAACCAAGTTTAAGCTAGCGATGTGTAATGCCCTACAGACCTAGAGAGCTTGATGTATGTATATAACTAGAAAATGAACTTTCCTTGGTGTTAGTGGTTGTATGAGATACATCATTGCACCAAAAATGAAGAACCAAAAATCATGCATATTCCTATGATGTCAATTATCAATTCCGAAAACAGAAATCCAAAGACCCCACCATCTCTCCCAACCATGTGCCATATGATGTTGATCCCTTTTCTCATAATATCAAAACAAGACTTTTACTTTATTTTTGCCTTATTGCCCTTGCTTCCATCTCATTCCAATTGTTTTTATCTCATGTATGAATAGTTCGCAATCAGTCTTAATCACTTTTGTGAGGCTGTTTCTCAGCTAAACAAACTCAGCGCATAAATCTATCCTCTTATTTGACCCATAGAAATCTTTGAGCACAACGAGTGGCTTGCTTAATGTTTTCGCGTCTTTTTTTCCCTTGCTTTCAGTTATGTTAAAGTTATGTTAGTAGGAAACACGGCACATGACATGATAGGTTCATACAAGAATTGTAAGAGGTCCAGAAGGAATCTTTTTTATTTGTTTCTCATAAATTGAAGAAGATTTACTTTTGATTTGATTGAATCTTGAAAGCTTTGTACTTGTGATCCTCTGTAGATTGATCTCTAATTCCATCACCTATTAACTCAGGTTCTTAAATGAAATCCCAATGGTTCACTTCTGCATTCCAACCACTTCTCTGGTGCTCTGCTTAGAGTTTTTAAGCAGCTCAGAATTGAATTGAATTGAAGAAGGAAGACCTTTGTTGGGAAAAGGTGAGTTTTCAAGGTAAACACACAGAATTGAATACAAGTTTTCAGCTTTTAACCAAACATTAAATACCCCATTCTTTCTTAGAAGAAAATCTTGCATACTTTTGGTTGGTCAGTATTCCATTCCCACATCCATACAAAAATAAATTTCAACAAAAGAAAACTATGGTCCCAAGGTTCAATTTTAGCTGTACACTTCCATCATGTTTTCACAGCATTAACCCATGAGAAATCCAGCAAATTGGATCAGAAATTTCTTTTGAGGTCATGTATAGTCTGTAAATTTTGATGCTGTACAAATCATTGTATTAGACTCTTATTATATTTACATTTTTTAGTTCATGGTACATTTAAGATTTTGATTGTTTATTTGGGGTGAAGAGATCTTAGATTTGGGTAAATAGTATTAAAGGACATTGACAGTGTGGAACTTAGCTGTTGCATAAGAGGAGGATTGACAAGAACTAGACAATAAAAAGGACACCAAATCTGAAGGATCACATGCTTGATGACATTCCAAAAAAACAAAAAACATTTTCTCACCACTCAATAGAAAAAACTTGCTTTAGAGCATAATGAAACTCCATTAA
Organism: Papaver armeniacum; assembly: GCA_023531295.1. NCBI lineage: Eukaryota > Viridiplantae > Streptophyta > Magnoliopsida > Ranunculales > Papaveraceae > Papaver > Papaver armeniacum. Next base: position 789,937 of record JAJJWW010017263.1, on the reverse strand, counting down.
ACCGTGATGTTTTTGTACAATGAAAAATAAAGAACAAATTTAAAGAAACCCCCATTTTTATCTTCTTCTTCTTCACCACCCTTCTATTGTCACCAAATACTATTCAACCTTGTGTATCTCTCTCTGATCTAATCTTCGCCTAAATCCTAACACCTGCCTTAAGTCAATTTTTGATTCAGTCACTTTTTCTTTTTACAAAACCTGCACAATTTTTAGCTTGCTAGTTCAATCCAACTAGCTCAAAACCCAAATTCTACCACCACTGCTACCAATTTTCCTATCATTTTCCCAATACCTAACTCCCTCTGCAGACAACCACCAGATAGAACAACCCCAATTCAGTAAAATTGACACTGAATTGAACAACACTAACAGGAATTTAGGGGTGAGAGATTATACCTAAAAAACCATTACACAACTCCCTACTCTCAATGGACAAACTAATCGAATCCGTCATTTTGTTTTACGAAAGGAGATTGTGCTTCATCACCATCAGAATCACTGTCTGAAGAACTACCAGAATCTGAATCTGCAATTAACACCAAATTACATCACAACTCCGACACAATTAACAATTGCAGGACAAGAGTGACACAGGGGAACCCAAATTTATTAAACCCATACCACTATCAGAAGATGAATCATCACTGCTGGAACTACCAGAACTAGCACCAGATTTGTTGTCACTAGCATAACCTGCATCTTTCTCAATCTCCACTGGAGGGAAACTACTAGTAGGAATATCCTCACCAATGTCAACATCCTCTTCCATGCCAATGTTTTCAGCTTTCCTGTTGTTCTTAATAGCTGCAGCTTCAGGCATCTCAACAGCGTCAGGAGACTGCACAATTCAAAACATAAAACATTAGTAAAGTGCATTGCAACAGGGCAAACAAAAGAGAAATTGGAACTAATCAAAAACAGCATTCTCACCTTGTTCCCTTCAATTTCTGGATAATTCTGATTCCCACCAGGAAGTGACTGTTTTCTGATTTTACTCAGCATCTTCTTGTAATTGCCCATAAACCTATCAAGCTCCCAAAGTGTCTCAATATCAAAAGCTTCAAAATCAAGCTCAATCTCATCCCCATCTTGAGGTAGGTCAGGATTTCTCTTTCTGATAATCAGCAAGGCTTGATCCATCCTATCTTGAGGTAAATTCTGCAACATGGCACCCAATTGCTCCTTCTCAACAGTACTCATATCTCTTTTAATTGCATCTTTAGCTTTCGGCTTTGGCTGCTTCCCACTCCAAGGTCTTCCTATTCCTCCACTCATCTGTTTCACAGCTTGTTGTTGATACACAGGAAGAGCAGCAGGCATCACTGGTTGTGCAGGTGCTGGTGGTGGTTGTGGTAACGCCACTGGTGACCGAGGAGGAAGTAAAAGCTGCTTCGACGACTGCTGATTTGAATTCCCTCTGAATGGTGGTGGTTTATGCATAATTCTATCAGGTGTCACAGTCCTCATTCTATCTGGAGTTGATGATGGTAAAACCCTCTGTCGAACAAATCGTTCCCTTTCCCGTTCATCATCAGAAATCCCAATCGGAACAACAATGCTGCTACTTCTACTCCCACCCACACCATTCTCAATCTCCAACTTCTTCAAATCACTCTCGAATTTCTGATTTGCAGGATCAAAAATCTCATTGAATGTTTTAAGAAGTCGTTGAGCTAAAGCATGAACTTCATGACCTATTGGGTTGTACAGTATTGCATTGTCGAATGTTAACCTAACATCTGAAGCAAATTCTAATGGTGTTCTGTATAAACCTTTCTTAAGCTTGTCTTCCACAGTACCAAGATCCATTGGGTTATGAATAATCGTGTCATAATCATGAAGCATCAATTTAATTGGATCCACTGGTACGTTAAAGACATGCATCCCGTACTTATCTTTCATCAGTTTTTTCAAGATTGTACCACATTTCTTCTTCATAGTCCCAATCAACTTTCCTTCCCCAGGTCCTCGTTTGGCTTCAACAAATGGATAAGGCCGTTTCAGACCACCACCACCACTTTTCTTGGCCGGCGGCAAGCTGTAATTTGGAGAACCCCCGGAAGAAAACCCACCACCACCGGAAGATCTTGAAATCTGCCGTGATTCAATCTGATTACTTAATTCCCTAACTTGATGAAGCTCGGAAACAAATCTTCTCTTCAGATCTTTAAGTTCTTTCTTAGAATACTCTGATATATTGAATTTAACATACCCATTCTTCGTCGACTCTCCAAATCCGCCACCACCACCCCCTATTCTATTATTCACCCCCTTCCCAAAATAAGGGTTCCGATTTGATGAATCATTCGAAATCGAAGGCGGAGGAGCATCAGGAGGAGAATGGAAATTATTACTGTGCTTCTGCTGCTGATGTTGATACTTTCCTCCATGATGATTCTGCTGTGTCGTTGGTGTGGATAGATGATGATCATCATAGATCTGTTTTTTATTAGGGTTTGCAGAAGAAGAAGAGAAAGAAGTGAAATTAGGGGTTTTCCTCATATAAACCGTTCCTTCTCCCCAGTGTGGTTCATTCCTACTTGCTAGAAGAGCTGAAGCCATGCATCAAACCTAACAACAAACAGACCTAGGATGACGGAAGGGTTTTAATGATGAAAGCGTAATGAAGACGAGAAAAGAAGAATCATCTGAAGAATTTTGATCGGAATGTTTGAAGATGACCGGAGATTTGGTCGGAATCTGAACCAGAGAGACCGGAAACTGAACCCTAAACGGAAAAGAATGAAGAAGACGGAAAGGATTTCTCTCTCTAGAAGACGAGGATTGAAGAGAGGGGGAGCACCACTTCTTAAAGGAATTGAGATCTGCCCGCGACCTGCCCGTCTAGGGTTAAGGTTTGGTTTCAGACCGTACGATATGATCTTAACGGCTGATCCGTATTTGTCTGACCTGACCGTGATTTCTGACCGACATACCTGGCATAGACGGTGGTGATTTCTTGGAAAGTACACGTGGTGGTGTTTTAAAGCGTTGAATCTTTTTTTAAGGAGGTGGGTGTGTGAATTTGGGTTTAGCGTGAATTTGGGATGCATGACTCTTTGCATTTGAGGATGGTGGGGTCCATGGTGAGATGTGGGACCGGTCTTTGGGGATTACGTGGATTGAAATATCTTTTTATTTCCCGCCAAAAGAGGGTGTGTGGATTGACAGGTCAGAGTTGGTGAGTCCCCGTGGGATTTGAGACAGGTAATGGATTGATGGGCCTTTTTGTGGATCTACCTAGGCCTGCTTGACAGTGGAGTTTACTTACCCGGGATCAGTACACGGTAAAAACTAGATCGACACTAAGTTTTTACCACCTTCGGTTTCCTAGATTGACTTCGGCTTTCTCCCAAAGAATGCACCGACTGAAACAAAAATTAGAGACCCACTTGTACCGCACATCCAAATGCTGAGAGCAGCTACTTATCGACGTGGGGAGAAAATAGGACTATTCGGGGGAGCTGGAGTGGGTAAAACAGTCCTTAGAGACCCACTTTGATCGCACACATCCAAATGCTGAAAGCAGCTTCAGAAAGCCGTCCAATTCTCCTTAGGAGACATTTGGGGACAAAAATACGGTGCGTCTAGCACTACTGTTCCTAGAGGGAGAATCAACAAATTGGGGACCACTTTAACTGTACAGTGGATTCCGGTTGCCTTCTAAGATTGATGGGCCTCTTTGCTTGAAGATGTAAATCGTGCAACGGCAAGGGAGCTTCCAGTCAGGGTCGGTTCTGAAGGGGAGCAAGGTGTGCTCCCGCACAAGGCGTACCATTTGTAAAGGCATATTTTTATGCAGTGTTCGTATTGGGCCCAACTGATTTACTATCTTTTTTTGGTAGGAATCGAACTAAAAATAGCCCATTTTGGATTTTCTTAAATCTAACGAAAACCCTAGAAGGCAATCAACATGCATCTCAAAATAAAATTGAAACCGGAGAGACGAGAGAAAATTCAGTCCAATAGGTTAGTCGACCGGGCACTTTTCGTTTGAGTTTCCTTGTTTGAGCTTTTTTGTTCTTTTAATCCAGGTATGTCGAGAACTACCTACCTAGTCGGGGGAAACAACATCGGAAGTTGAGAAAGTGAAAGAGTGTTTGGTAGATGGCTATTTTCCTCACTGTTTTTGGATGTAGTTTAGTTCTCAAATTTTATTTTTATTTGGATTTGTTAATCAACGTAGTTTAGTCCTCAAGTAGTTATGTCTTTGTTTTCATTTCTGATGGAAAGTTTCCAACTTCCTAATACTTTTTCCATATTTTCTTCTTAAATTGTGCGACACAAATTATTTCGCTTTGATGCTATTAAGTAGATTTTATTTATGTGTTAAAAAATATTGGATAAAAAGGCATTCCGATCTCTTTCGCACAAGGTCGTCGAAACTTCAGAGACGGCCCTGCTTCCAGTTACCATGTATTATTCATTTACAAAAGGTTTTACGACTTCACAGAAGCGGCCGAGGGAGCATAGAGCAAGGGTGTGTGCATTTGCCACCCTTTGATCTTTAAAATCTCCGTTACATAATTTAGTTACCCAAGCCCAAAACAAATTCCAAGCTTTATTTGTGCCCGCTCATTTGAGAGCCCAACTTAATTAATACGTCTTCTTTTTCCTTTCTTTATTAAACATAAATCAATTTATTAAACAAAAACCAATTTCAACTCAAGATTACGGTGAGAATTTTTCAGTGAATAAATAATTTTCGTTTCAAATTTTGGGTGAATAATTCATTTTCAATTTTGAACCAGGGTGAGATGGTGGGACCGGTTTTGGGAGATTACGTGGATGGAAATATAATTTTTTTTCCCACCAAAAAGAGGATGTGTGGACCGTGGAATGCCAGGTCAGAGTTGGTGAGTACGCGTAGGATTTGAGTGGACAGGCAATGGATGATTAATTAATGGACTTTTGTTTGTGGATTGATGGGCCTTTGTTCTTTTAGTCTCTATACCCTATCTAGGCTTACATCAGTATACGGTGAAAAGTAACTGGGTTGACACAGTTTTACCATCCTAAATACTAACAGGTAGCAAAAGGCAACTTTTTTTTTAAAGTTCAAAAGGAAACCTCGTAGGCTCGTACCTAGTTAGTAATTTGTTGGGCGGCGAAAATTTGGATAGTTAGAAATGCATAAATACATTAACACATGTATATACGTTTTAAAAATACGAATGCATGACATAAGATTTGGGATCATGATACAAAACCTTTTAACATAATTTGGTGTTAAAAGTATGCAAATATGGAAATCGAACCTCTAACCTATAATTTGGGAGTTCGATCCCTGGTCAACTGTTCTAATCCAAAATAGCCTAATGGTGTCAAAAGTATGAATTTGCAGATAATTTAGGTCATCTAGATAATATGTACTTCTCCAGGACCTGATGGCTTCTCACCAGGATTTTACCAATCACAATGGCAACTAGTGAAGGATGATGTCTACAAAATGGTAAAAGCTTTTTTTAACTCAGGGTTTCTACTTAAGAAGATTAACAACACTAGAGTTACTTTAATTCCTAAAACTACTTCATCTCATAAACCAGAAGATTTTCGGCCAATAACTTTATGCAACATAGTCCACAAGTTAATTTCTAAAGTTACTGCTCTGAGACTCAAAAAGCACATGGTTGATATCATCTTTCCAATGCAGTCTGGATATCTGCACGAAAAACTTATCTCAGACTTTCTAAAGTTGCTGACGGCGGCTGCCTCTTGCTTTTCAGGTAAATTTATCTCAAACTAATAAATTGTTACAAGTAATAGAAGACTTCAGTGTTTGTTCTGGTCATCCCATAAATTTGCATTCTACTTCAGTAAAAACACGAGTCCTTCTTGTGGTCAAATCATTAATGGCATTCTTCGAGTGCGTCAGCTTGATATTGGAGAGGAAAAATACCTGGGTTTAAACTTCTTTGTAGGGAGAAATAAAAAGATTCCTTTTGCGAATCTTATAGACAAGGTGGAAACTAGACTTTCAAGATGGACTATCATTAATATTTCTAAAGATGACATGCATGTAATGGTGAGAAATATCACTAATGCTATTCCAGTGCATCACATGATTAGTTTTGAACTGCTAGACACTACAATAAGGAAGATAAACTCAACTTATCAGAAGTTCTGGAGAAAGAAGAAAACAAATAAAAGGAAACCTCCCATCTCTTGGAAAAATGTCAATAAACCCAAGGAAGAAAGAGGTTTGATCTTTAGAGATCTCAAACTCTTCAACAGAGCATTACTTGCTAAGTCTGCCTGGAGATTATCACACATAGTACCTCAGTTTGTGCTTCATTACTTAAGGCAAATTATTTCCCTGATGGTCAAGTTTTTAACATAAAAGATAATCCTAATTCTACATGGTCCTGGAGGAGTATAAGCTTTGGGCTTCATTTCATCAAAAATTACAGCTGTTGGAGTATTGGAAATTGTCACAAGGTTATGATATGGAGTTATAGATGGATTTCTAAGTTGTCTTCTCCTCAAATCCCTTAAAACTTTAGCTACTCATTATCATAACTACAGTCATGTATATCAACTTTTTTCAGACTCAGGAGGTTGGAATTACTCTCTTATCTTCTCACTATTTGAAGCTCCAGTGGCATGATCAATCCTTAATATATGTCTATTCATCCTCAAAATGAATACAAAGTGGTCTGGACTCTAGAAAGAAATGGACCGTTCTCCGTGGAATCAGCTTATAAGAAGATGTTTGAAGAGCAAAACATGAATCATACAGTTGGGAAAAGAATGAAACTGATCTTCAAGAAACTATGGAAACTTCCATTTCTTCCAAGAATTGTTCAATTTCTCTGGAAATGTGTCAAAGACACTCTTCAAACTAGAGACAAGCTGACACATGTTATTCTTAATAGAGATTATGGATGTCCTCTTTGTGCTCAAACTCTTGAGACCTCTACTCATTGTCTCCTCGAATGTGATCTTTTTAAGGCTGTCTGGTTTCCAGTCATAGGTATCCATATTCAAAATCGCACTAATATCATAGAATGGTTATGCAGTTGGTTTGATAAACTTACAACTCATCAAATTCAAGAAGAGCATATGTGTAAGATATCTATTGTGGCATGGTGCTTATGGTCTGAAAGATGTGACAAAGTATTCAAGGGTTTAAAGGTCTCTCCAGAATCCATCATCTTCAAATGAAAAGAAGGAAATTGAGGAACTCAAAAATAAACCATCTACAATTTCTTCTCATCCTCCTAAACAGAGAAGGAAGAACCTCAAATGGAGTCCTCCTCCAATGAGGTCTTTCAAAATAAATATTGATGGCTCTTTTCATCATATATACTAATAAACCGGTGACATTAGACTAATGATTCGTGATTTTGTAGGAACACAAGGGGGTCAAAATGTAAATTCCTAGATACTGCGTTGAGTCCAGAGCAAGCAGAATGCAGAGGTTTATGGAAAGCAATTAGATGGGCTAAAGACCTGAATCTGGAGAAAGTAGAGTTTGAGTTGGACTCACAGTTAATGGTTGATGCAATAAATAAAGAAATCTTCAATATGGACTGGAAATTTCACAACATGATTCTAGACATCAAAAGTTCAATCATAAATTGTAGTTCTTGGCATTGTAGTTATGTGCCTAAAGAAAAAAAAAATAAAGGAGCAGATATCATATCTAAATTAACAAGGATTGAATGTTTAAGCAGTGTCTGGTTATTAGCAACTCTAGAGAACATTTTGTTTCAAGTTCAAGAGGATGCACTCATTGTAAACACCGATATTTAAACAATTTATTCTTTTAGGTTTAAAAGAGAGAGGATAATATGTACTTCTTCATCAACGAATCAGATCAGTGGTTCAGTGAGGTGTAAGGGTTATGGGATCAACTCCCAATAACACAAGATCACCTATGTATTGATTTCTTTATGTATCCGAATTAGATTACCGAATAATTCGAAAATTAGTATAAAACATGAATTAGTTCGTAGATTTTCATGGATAGTTCGGTGAAAATTCTCCAGATTACTAACTAGGACCTCATATATACAAAAACAATTTGCTCAACAAATACTAGAACAATATGCATCTAGAAATCATTCTAAGAGTGGGGAAACTAAATTTGATGATATGGGTGTCTTCAAATATACCCGGTTTTCTTACAGTTTAATTTGGGCGTGATTTAAATGGGCTATGATGCATTACCTATTTAAGTTAATAAAAACTAAATAGTTTTAATTCTAACTCTAGTCTATGGATGCCGAAAAGTAATTTTTGAAAGGGTATCGCATGGGGTTCATTTCATAAGAGAGTGGCTACAATACAATCTCAGGGGTTTCACATGAATTTTGGTGCATGACTCTTTGCATTCGAGGATGGTGGTTCCGGGTTGAGATTGTGGAACCGATTTTGTTCGATTAGGTGGATGGAAATACAGTAAAACTTCGATAAATTAATAGCGACAAGACCAAAAAAAATTATTACTTTAGCGAAGATATTAACTCATCGAGTTAAAATTTAGCTTATCCAAGCCTAATTGGGACTAGAGAATTTTATTATTTTAGCGAAGTAATTAATTTATCGAAGTTCTACTGTATATTTTATTTCTCGCGAAAAGAGAGTGTGTGTGGATTGCTAGGTCAGAGGTAGTAAGACCACATGAAATTTAAGTGTAGATTGATCAGCCTAGGGCTTTCCGTGGTTCAATTTGGCTTGGTTTTAGGTCAAACTCAAGAACCAAACCAATATGTCTTATTAAAAATCAAATATCGAACCAAGCCTGGCTCAATTTATAACATTAGAAGCCAAAACCGTCTTGCCGGCTAGTTTTACTTTTTATTATAATTTTTATTTTTAACTAGAATTTAAAATTTATTTACTAATTTGATGGAAGAAGTGAAAAGACCATCTCGAATCTTCTTTCTACATGCCCTCAAGTTAAGAGTTTCCTAGTTATTAACCCTCCTGCATCTATTGTTATTTGGTTGTTGGTGACCATATGATAATTAATCTGATGCAACCATCCAATTTAAACCACTGCGCAATGGATTGGTTGATTGAAGTAATCTAGTTTTTCTTACGATTCCCAGACTCTCCTCAGAACTGTCCTTGGGAACATATATCTGCAAGACGCACACATACAACATCAATAGTTACACCCATGCAGAAACATCACGAGGACATGCCAGAACTTTATCCAACGTGATTTTCAATACCCTCGAGAACTTCAGCTTGCACTTATGAGGTATATTCTTAGTTGTTTACAACTATTTCTAGAATACCCTAATTTTGAGCAAATCCAAATTAAGACATGGTAGACGGTCTGCAAAAGTAATATGGTTGTTGATATCTTTTGTAATAGACACATCAGGCAATGCGGGAAAGGCAATTCCTTAGATAAGGAAATCAACAACCATTTAAAGGGAACGTAAGGATATCACCTTCATGTCTATATGACCTCCTCCAAGAATGAAGCACCATACAATCAGTGCACAACCATATTTGAAGTTGCAACAAAGTTTTTTCTCATGTTTCGTAAACATCCTGAATAGTAGCTACTCCATGCATGCATCTTTCTTTCTCATACCCATTGAAGAAGTGCTTGTCATTCAAATGTCGAAGCAAAGAGCTTCTCGCAAGACCTCTTCCACCTAAGGTTGCACAATGATCGATCGGTCCGGTTTTCAGGCAAAACCGCTGACCGAACTATAAGTCTATCGATTTTCATTTCTGAAACTGCCACCGAGCCGCCGTTCGGTGTCCGGTTCGGTTTTTAACCGATCCGACTTGTCTCAGTTATAGTCGGTTGTTTACCATTGTTAACCGATCCAAAAATCTGAAATCTAATCAATTAACAAGGAGATGTTGTTGGTGATCTTTCATCACTATCGTATGAACTATCTTCATCACTATCATTATCAGTATGATAATGGAATAATGGTCACCTCCAATTGAGATAAACCAATAACAGTAAATCATCAAGAACACATATAGTCATATAGTAAATCCAGTTTAAGTACCAATTCAAGCACACAATATTACATAGATCACATCCAACAACATTTTCAAGTCAACCATTATCTAGTAACACAGCTTTGCTCATGCATCTTACATCCAATGAAAACTCAAATTCATGTACCAAAAATAAAAATTACATCAAAATCTAATATAAACCCATTAGAGATATAAAATAGTAGAACAAGAAAAAAGCATAAATTTTATGATTAATAGAACAATTACAAGAAATCAACATAATAGAAAACCCATATATTTTTTTTTCCAAGGTTTCCATTATGTAATTCTATATGAACAAACTCAATATAGTACAAGAATAAAAAGAAGGAGAAAAACAAGGTGTTGGTGACTTGGTGGTGGTGATGTTGTTTTTGGTAAATCGATGATGGAGGTGGTGAGTGGATTTTGCGGTGATAAGTGCTTAATTTACATGTTTAGAATGTCAATTCCATACTTGTTTTAGCTATAATTCTTGCATATTACTTGTTATTATGATTATTTTCTAGTTTATGTGTCATATCAGGTGAATCATCCTAAGAAGAGTGAAAAGATCTTCAAAATAGGTATAAAGTGAAGTTTCCAAAGATCCAAGTGTCTAAAGCCGAAAGAAGTGGAAGAAATGCGACGAAAAGGAGCAAATTAAGAAGGTCGAAAACATAAGAAGGACTAGAATACCAAGTTCAACTCATCCAAATTCGGTATTTCTTATAACCATCTTTAAGAGAATTTAATTATGAAGAGAACGGCGAAATAATGAGGTCATTCCGAGTTCGGACGAAGAAGTTACGACAAAAACAGTCGATACGAAAAACGGCGATCTACAGCACAACTTTCGGCATTGCTAAAGCAATACCGAAAGTGACCATATTTCAGGCAGAAAGGGTGTATTTAGGAACCCAACTTTCGGCGTTGCTTTGGGGTATTCGACAATTCCGACTGAGATAGACCTATGGGGTCCCTTTTGACGTATTTTGACTTCCAAATCAAGGAAACTTGGTCCCGGATGGATTCTAATACCTAGATCTCATGAAAATTTATAAAAGAGGACTTCCACAACAATTATAATATCTCAACATCTCATATTATACTTTTTTTCTTCATAAAATATTCTAGGGTTTACCCCTTTAGGGGGAAACTGGGTAATTGTGTAATCATGAGGAGCTAAACTTTTGTTGATTGATGATGAATTCAATGTGCTAGCATGAAGCTTTATTAGTTATATAAATCTATTCGGAGTTTTATCATCTTATCGTTTGTTTTCACTATAATTAGGGTTTATGATTGATTTCTAGATTGTTCAAGTGTACAATTGGATTAATCTATTGATCATTCTATTGCTAGTAAAGGGTTAGGATATCCGTGTAATTGTTGAATAATCCTTGCACAAGTAGAGAACGTGAGACCTCACAGAGGGATTCTGTGGAGCAATCGTGTGTGAAGACAACACTAGTAAGTGGACCTTGCGCTAAGAGTCTAACTGCTGGGATCAACCTAAGTTCACATAACTTAAAGCTTCCGCTGGGTTACACCTTGAGGGCGCTACTACTTGGTGGTTCGGTTGGATAGAACTTGATATGCGAGCGCTTTGATATCCGGTTACATAAGGGACTTTGAGGATAGCACTATTGCGCCAACACGTTCACTCCTACGGTTGGTGATGAATGGTTCTTACGAAGGTTGATAAGTATACTAATCCAGTTATCGCTTGGTAACGACGAAGGATTCCTTGATCATCTTTCTTTCATTTGTTATTCTTTACTTTAAAACAATCCCCCCTTTTGTCTTTTATTTTGTTTCACTATCTAAATAACCTATCAATTACACAGCTCTCTGTGGGAACGATCTCTTACTACCGCTATATTACTAGTTAATTAGTGGGAAATATCTCGATTAATTTGTTGTGGTTACGACACGCATCATGCGGCGCTGATGGAGAAGAAAGAGAACTAAAGAAGAAAAAGGGAGAAGAAATTTATGGGTCTGATTCTAAATTAGGGTTTGTGTATATAAGTTATATGGACGATCGTGATCTAATTATTTAACGGATGTGATTACTCGATTCCTTAGGCTCGGTTTGGTCGATCCTGAGGGTTAAACTGTTGACCGAACCGAGGATCTAACGGTTCTGAAAACTCAAACTGTGGCCGATTGTTAGATGAATGGTTCAGCTTGGTTTCGGTCCGGTTTGTTCGGTTTCGGGTCGGTTTAATGGTTCGGCTTGGTTTATGTGCAACCCTACTTCCACCAACACCATCGTTACACCCATTAAACCCTCTAAATGGATAGTGAAAGAAAACTTCAGCTTGTGTTTCAGATGTCAATGAAGTCTCACGGCTTTGGGACACGCGAGTTCTAGGCATCGAAACCCTAATATCCTTGTTATACAGACCATGAATAAGAGATAAGGCAAGAAGCCTGCAAACACAAGAAGAATCACGGAAAAAATGGGTTGATCAAAGAAACCCAAATTCCTTCACGTTAATTATCTTTCCGGGATTACCATGGAATTTCCGGAGCGTCAATCCAAATTTTTTTTTTATTAGGTACGGTTCGGCTTGGTCTACTTTTTTTATATTTTTGTTCTAGCCGAACCTCGCTTTTTTTTTTTCATATACAAACTTTTGTATATACAGTAAAAACTCCATATATTAATAACCTTGGGACTTCACAAAATTAGAGGTATACCAATATAATCCTTTTTTTTTGCTAATTCAAAGTATATAAATGGTAATGGATATATGGATGTCTTCCTTAATCATCGATGGAATTAGACAAGAAACGAGGGAGATAATCCCGATGATGATAGTACGGAGATACCAAAAATTTCCTGCCAAAAAGCTTTAAACATGCTTGACAAGTTGAAAATATTTTGGCTTCAACAAGAAAGTGCCATAGAAATGAGGTCTTACACATTCGCAAATCAAAAGATGCGATAAGCATCCAAAAAAGTTACATTCTTTTCGGAAAAAATTATAGATAAGTAGTATTTTATTTCATCATACGTCACAAGATCTATAAGTTTCCAATAATGAAACCTATATTAATATATGTAGGTAAATTCCTTACGGCGGGACTAGAAAATTTATTAATATTAAAATGTGGAGTTTATCACTATTTATACCTGGCCCAAGTTGGGACTATTAATTTTAATTAATATATATAGTTTATTAATATATGGAGTATCAATATATGGAGTTTTTATTGTAAATCGTTGTTTTCGGTTATGTCAATTTTTTTTTCTCTTAACTGAACTTTGGTCGGTAAGAAAAAAATGTTGAGTTCACTCGAGTCGACTTTTTTCTTTTCCTAATCGTACTTTTCTATGAAAGCCTATATGTTAAGTTCGGCTACGTAGTAAATTTTTTTTCTCCTAACCGAACTTTTCGCCGAAAAACTATATATTGAGCTCGATTATATCATATTCTTTTTTTTTTCCTAACCGAACTTTTCTCCGAAAACTTATATATTGAGTTCGGTTTCGTCGCAATTTTTTCTCCTGAACGAACTCATGTTTTTCCACTTATTTTAAACCGAAAGTTCAACTATAAAAATGGTGGACTCGACTAAACCGAACATTAATCTATATACCCCATAATAAAAGTTTGACTGCCCGTCTTGAAACCCGTCTTGAAAATATGATAGCTAAACAAACAAAAATAAGTTCAGCATTGTTCTTCAGATCTTGAAGCCGAACATGTTTGATCTAGCCTAAAACAAGCTATGGAATTTCCTATTTTCAAGAAATTTTGGTCAGTTCAAGCAATAAAAAACTAAATTTGAAGTAAGCCTGAGTAGTTTGAAGGTTGGGATTCTAAATTTTTTTCCCCGACGCTCTCCTTCTATTTCTTGTCTTTGAATAATTTAATTAAAAAGAAAACAACTTGTTGATTTAATCTTACACTTATCATTAACTAACTTAACTTAATGAATTATCTATTCATAACACTAACTTGATTAGAAAGGTGATGTTGGTTGGATAAATATTTATATAAGGGGTGTTTCAAATTACTTCCAAATGATCTAGTCAAATGAAAATTATTGTCCCCTCCAAATGGATTGGTGCCCAAAGAACCGATCCTCTTTAAGCTATTGATGGGCCTTCTTGTTTAAAGTCTCTACCCAAGCCTACTTGACTGTTGAAATTACTTCCTAAGCCTGCCAAGCCTGCTCAAACACTTAGCAGCATTTCTAAGTATTTCCATCATGTAATATTTCTAAGGGAAACTCAAACACTACTCGGTGTATGTAAACTTTAAACTTAGATGTAGGTTTTCTTTCATCTTTTCTAACCGCAAACAGCGCCTCTATTGATCACAAAAAAAGGAAAAAGAAAGAACCAATTTTTTTGGGGACCATCCTTTTTTTGGGACCATTGTTTTATAAGGCCATCTACCCTATACTTATAAGGGATGTCCTAAAGTGTAAACATTACTAATTTTCCCCCAAATCCTAATTAAGATTATAACTAAACTAATAACTAACCAAAATAAAAATTTAACCTAATCTAATCTATTAACAAAATCAGAAGAATTTTTTTTTTCTTCTCCTCTTCTTTTTCTTCTTCTTCTTCCTTTCAACATCGTCTTCATCGATTAATCGTCGATTCATAAAATTTTCATCGTCGACTAATGAATCAACTATAAGAATGGTTCTTCGAAAGCAAACAAAAAGACTCATAGGAACAGGTCCCGCATTAGGACATCTAGCATGTAACACCCCGAGTTCCGGACCAGGGTCAAACCCATATGGAGATCCGAACTTGAAGCGTTACGGGTCGGAAAGAGACTTATGCATACATATTTCTCTTAGTTATTTTTTTTATTACAACAAATATAATTTAGCCTTTCCAATATGAATTTAAACATATGAATTTTCTAATCATTTGTAACAACATTTCCAGCAAACTTATTATTTCAAATTACATTTCAATCAATACAATGAAAAGATTCAAATCACTAAGCTACTCAATCCTAGCTTCCGTTGCGCGACTCTAATAAATATGCAAGGATGTCAATTGGGGTGAGATGACAGCTCAATAGAATGTACCCCTATTCTCTAAAGATGCGGAAACAAAATCATTTTATCAAGGAATAATAACATACAATAAGAAATACAGTGCAACTTCAACGAATATATTTAATCAACAACATTAACTCACAAATATTATTTTCACTAAATCATTTAATTCATTTGTTCAACCGTAAATTCAAAATACCACTATTGTTTCTAACAAATCATTTAATTAAGATTTCAAATAAGACTTCACAATAATACATCAGCAAATCATCCAATTTATGATTCAATACATCATTGATAACAACACAATTCATCCATTTGAATTTTACACATCAATTCACAATTCATCCATTTAACTTTCAATGCATGATTTCATAACACCAATTATGTTTCCAACAATTCATCCTTTTAAGTTTCAAAACACCAATTAACATCATCAATAATATTTCCAACAAACCATGAGTTTACAATACCAAAATAATTATCAACAAGTCATTCATCAATGATTCAACACATCTATTCACGTATTAATATCGTCACAGAGAAACTATGAGTTCACGGTATGAAAACCTTGGTTCGTACACCCACCTATCGTTTATCGGCACGGACAGCCTCCTTGGCCAATGCTTGGAACGATGCCAAAATCATCTCATGACTTTGCATTTCATCATTTACTCCTTCCTTGAGCTGGGCTAACTCTGAATAAGGATATGCAACACTATCGCATAGTATTTCATGTGATAAGTCGCCTTTCTTGTCTCATCCATGTTGGCGCTACATCGTCGGACTGTGCAGCTCCATCTGCCAGGCTACAACTTCAGTGTTGCGCAATACTTGTGCGCCACTGTTGAGGTACGTTATACTAGGACACATGACCCATTCTTAGAAGGGACAGTAGTTTACCGTCACGGACAGCCGCCATCGATGGTCGGGAAACACAAGTTTCCATGGGGATCATTACCCATTTAACTCTCGGGGATCATTACCCGCCGTTAGCATGAAACCATATTTCATCTAACGGAAAAACATGAACTCATTTCCTTTTATAAATTATTTTCACAAACAACACAAGAAACCATGGCTTATCAACATGAATTTCTTTTAAGCATTTATGCAAACAAGTTAACTGCAGCCATATTACATTGTATGTTCCATGGTAATAAATTTATTTGATCATCCCCAAATTTTACAGGAACATTCTTGACACATTCATATATTACATATCCAAATTTCACACCAAACCAACGGTTCAAACAATAGATGTTGAATTTATAATGACAACCTAAAAACTGGGCAAATTGCATGTTGTTACCAAACAATTCATGATAAATTCATAACAATCTGAAATTGGCCCAATCCAAAGCACACTGAAAGATAAGATGTTTATCTACAACTTTTATTAATACCTCAAATCCTTTTAACACCATTAAGACTTCATAAGAACATCAAAATCACAGCAAGGCGAAACTGTCCAGAAATTCAGAAACTATCACCCAATTATAAACAAATATTCAACGGTGAATTTACATTGGAAAATTCTCAAATTTTAACAAGAGATAATAAATCATGTTTAATATCAATTAGAGAAGCCTGATAATCAACAAGAGGCACATATTTATTCTAATAAATTACTTAATCATTACAATACAAAATAATATAGTAAACACCAAAGAAAAACACCTAAAGAGAAAGGGTTTCACAGTCTACCTTTTATTAGCCACAATCTCCTTTAGATTCTCCATAGAATTCTGCTCTAATACCAAGCTCCATATCCTTCCCATACTCCCTATATTTTAGTTTCCTAATCTCTTATATTATTCTTCTTCATTTGATATAAAAAACTATATATATAATAATGCTAAGTCTTTTCATTTTTCTCTTAATTTTATTAAAATATTAAAATTAACTAGGTGACTATATTCTCACCCAAACTTGTGGCTTTCTAAATTCAAGCAACCCACTATGTTAAGGAAAAGAAACAACAATCTAAACCACATGGTTAGCTAATTTTGGTACAACCCGACCCGAAAACCGCAACTAAAAATACATGGTATTACATTCTACCACCCTTAAAAGAAATTTCGTCCCGAAATTGAGAAAATATTACAACTTAAAAATTCATATAATATAGATAATATAGTAAGCAACATGACACTGCAATCCATCGCAAAATATAGAAATTCATATGAACTTTACAAATACGTAATACAACTAGTAAGATGAACAAACAATAGACCAATCAAATCAAACAAGCATACATAGTAGCATACACCAATATTTTATTGACGGTCCCATTCAAGATCTTAAGCCTAGAGCTCTGATACCAACTTGTAACACCCCGAGTTCCGGACCAGGGTCAAACCCATATGGAGATCCGAACTTGAAGCGTTATGGGTCGGAAAGAGACTTATGCATACATATTTCTCTTAGTTATTTTTTTTTATTACAACAAATATAATTTAGCCTTTCTAATATGAATTTAAACATATGAATTTTCTAATCATTTGTAACAACATTTCCAGCAAACTTATTATTTCAAATTACATTTCAATCAATACAATGAAAAGATTCAAATCACTAAGCTACTTAATCCTAGCTTCCGTTGCACGACTCTAATAAATCTGCAAGGATGTCAATTGGGGTGAGATGACAGCTCAATAGAATGTACCCCTATTCTCTAAAGATGCGGAAACAAAATCATTTTATCAAGGAATAATAACATACAATAAGAAATACAGTGCAACTTCAACGAATATATTTAATCAACAACATTACCTCACAAATATTATTTTCACTAAATCATTTAATTCATTTGTTCAACCGTAAATTCAAAATACCACTATTGTTTCTAACAAATCATTTAATTAAGATTTCAAATAAGACTTCACAATAATACATCAGCAAATCATCCAATTTACGATTCAATACATCATTGATAACAACACAATTCATCCATTTGAATTTTACACATTAATTCACAATTCATCCATTTAACTTTCAATGCATGATTTCATAACACCAATTATGTTTCCAATAATTCATCCCTTTAAGTTTCAAAACACCAATTAACATCATCAATAATATTTCCAACAAACCATGAGTTTACAATACCAAAATAATTATCAACAAGTCATTCAACAATGATTCAACACATTTATTCACGTATTAATATCGTCACAGAGAAACTATGAGTTCACGGTACGAAAACCTTGGTTCGTACACCCACCTATCGTTTATCGGCACGGACAGCCTCAATCGATGGTCAGGAACAAAAGTTCCTATGGGGATTATACCCATATGCTCTTGGGGATCATTACCCGTTTCATTCACGGTACGAAAACCTTGGTTCGTACATCCACCTATCGTTTACCGGCACGGACAACCCTCATCGATGGTCGGGAAACACAATTTCCCATGGGGATCATTACCCATTTAACTCTCGGGGATCATAACCCGCCGTTAGCATGAAACCATATTTCATCTAACGGAAAAACATGAACTCATTTCATTTTATAAATTATTTTCACAAACAACACAAGCAACCATGACTTATCAACATGAATTTCTTTTAAGCATTTATGCAAACAAGTTAACTGCAGCCATATTACATTGTATGTTCCATGGTAATAACTTTATTTGATCATCCCCAAAATTGACAGGAACATTCTTGACACATTCATATATTACATATCCAAATTTCACACCAAACCAACGGTTCAAACAATAGATGTTGAATTTATAATGACAACCTAAAAACTGGGCACATGTTGTTACTAAACAATTCATGATAAATTCATAACAATCTGAAATTGGCCCAATCCAAAGCACACTGAAAGATAAGATGTTTATACAACTTTTATTAATACCTCAAATCCTTTTAACACAATTAAGACTTCATAAGAATATCAAAATCACAGCAAGGCGAAACTGTCCAGAAATTCAGAAACTATCATCCAATTTCAAACATATATTCAACGGTGAATTTACATTGGAAAATTCTCAAATTTTAACAAGAGATACTAAATCATGTTTAATATCAATTAGATAGGCCTGATCATCAACAAGAGGCACATATTTATTCTAATAAATTACTGAATCATTACAATACAAAATCATATAAAGTAAACACCAAAGAAAAACACCTAAAGAGAAAGGGTTTCACATTCTATCTTTTATTAGCCACAATCTCCTTTAGATTTTCCATAGAATTCTCCTCTAAAACCAAGCTCCATATCCTTCCCATACTCCCTATATTTTAGTTTCCTAATCTCTTATATTATTCTTCTTCATTTGATAAAAAAAACTATATATATAATAATGCTAAGTCTTTTCATTTTTCTCTTAATTTTATTAAAATATTAAAATTAACTAGGTGACTATATTCTCACCCAAACTTGTGGCTTTCCTAATTCAAGCAACCCACCTGTGTTAAAGAAAAGAAACAACAATCTAAACCACATGGTTAGCTAATTTTGGTACAACCCGACCCGAAACCGCAACTAAAAATACAGGGTATTACATAGCACATCACAAACAAGTTCAAATTGAGGAAGAAGTGGAACCGGAAGTTAGAGCATCATCGAGTACCAAAGACGCAAGCCGAAGCCTGATTCTGCCATGGGACCAATCCGCAGGTATTTTCCAACAAACCCATAACTTTTAATTTGATTTTCATTGCTTCAATTGAATAGAAATCATCAAAATAGGGTTCAAATGGAAGTTACAGTGCATTGTTCGGTTAGGACGAATTTTTAAAAAACCATAGTTTGTTAACCGAACTTCCTGAAAGGAAGAACACGAAGAACAGTTCGGTTCTATAGGATTCAAAACCAGGTCACCTAACTTCCAGTTCGGTTAGTTCGCAAAGAAGCCTAAGACTTTTTTCTAACCGAACTTACCAATTTTACAATATTTTTTTTTTCACATGTAATCGAACTCTGCTTTTTTGCCCGCTATTTTGAGTTTTTATGTAACCGAACTGTGCTATTTTGTTCGGTTTGTTCGCATAAAAATATAAAACTATTTAGTAACCGAACTTTACCGATTTTTTTTTCCAATGTAACCGAACTATGTTATTTTTCCCAATATGTTGAGTTTCAATTTAACCGAACTTGTCCGACTATGTTGAGTTGCATACATGTTGAGTTCGGTTTATTCTCAAAAAACCTTGACAAACCGAACTCTTCAGTAGTTGCATACATGTGGAGTTCGGTTTGTTCGCAAAAAACCTTGACAAACCGAACTCTTCGTTAATATTGACCAATGTTGAGTTCGGTTTGTTCGTAAAAAACCTTTGGTAACCGAACTATACTATGGAACACAAAATTAGAGTTGACTTATTTCGTGAACTTTTGCTATTAACCAAACCTTACGCTGAGAACCCTTATGTTACATCTGATTTAGTGAATCATTTAGCGGTTAAGCTAATATCTTTTGTTTTCTTGATTAGTGGAAGAGGCAAAAAATCAAACCAACCTTTACTTTGAAGATCCGAGAACTCCCACGCCTCGAGGCAAAGTATATTGTGATGCCGTGGTAACCGTGGAACCAAAAATGCTAAGTATAGAGGTGGGTCATTCTAGGGTGTTGTCATCCAAGATGGTGTTAATAGAGATAATGTTGACAACGTAATCCAACAAGTTAATGAAGAGATCGTGGAAGAGATGGGCAGTCAAGAACATCATCAAGGTGGATAAGGTTAACCATCAAGATTTCTCAGTCATTTTATTATATTTTGACATATATTGTTATTTATATATATATTAGTATATAAGATATGATGTTTCTTTTGTAGGATCATAATAATGTTGTTCGTGTTTTGAAACGTCAAAAGAACAAGATATGGAATATAGAAAATGAGTGTGATGATGTCCGCTTGGCGGTATTTGATTGTGTACTATGGAATGGGATACAACATGCGTACCAAAAATTTGATGCTGTCACTGTTACTGCATTTGCCGAGAGGTCTTATCCAGAGACGGATACCTTTCATCTACCTTTTGGTGAGATGGAAATAACTCCGGATGATTGTTTTAGAATCACAGCCCTACCAATTACGGGAACAAGTGTTCGAGATGGCTACTATCCCTCGATGAGTTATGAACTTCTTGAAAAGCTAGTCGAAAGGTGTCTAGGATGGAGCAATAAAAAGGCACAATGTGAGTTTAGACAAGATAACAAAGAGCCTAAGGAAGGTGATGAGAATAATGAGTTTGAGGAAGACCGCACGTACAAGAAGAAGTTGAAAAAAATCAAGCTCAAAACCTTGTTTGATGAGTTTTCAGGGACGAAAGATTTGGTTGCTGAAGGAAAGTTGGTGATGACATAGGAGAAGATTAAGCACCATGTGACTTCTTATTTGTTATATCAAATAGGAACCATTTTCTTACCCGACAGTTCAGGTCACGTGGTAAATGCTCATTTCCTCCAGCTATTGGACCCCCTGAATGAGGTGAACAACTACTCTTAGGGAATTACGGTTCTTTCATTCTTTCAAGAGGAACTCAGAAAAGCTTCGAGGCTTAAGAGTCTATATTTTGGAGGCTTATACACCCTTGTTCAAAATTCCCCGTTAAATTATCGTTTGTGTGTTTTAATATGTAAGTGAATGAATGTGTATTGTTACTAATTATATTGCGAATGTATTATTTGTTGCATGTTCTTATAGGTTTGGGTGTACGACCACTTCCCTAAACTGCAATTGTCTCATGCTCACACTCCTTGGCCTTATGGGAAGCCTACAGCTGGTAAATATGAATTTTTGAACTCACAGGAAAAGAATAAGAAAAAAAAAGGTGTTGGAGTTGAGGGAGACATTGGATAAGTTAAAAGTGGAAGATGTGGTTTTCCATCCTTACACCATTGCATTAGTTGAAGACGAGGAGGATGTTGAGGTTATTGATTTCTCACCTGTTGCTGCTTATAATGGACCGTTGTTTCATCCTGGAGGTTGTACAATGTATAATCCTCGAAGAGTATTAAGAAAACTTTCTTGTGTCCAAAGTGTCCCACAAGTGGAAAACTTCAACTTCAAGGTGAAGAAGAAGGGAACTAAGAACACCGAGAAGAATTTCTCCCCCAAATACGATCCTGCTCCATCAGTGGACCACTGGAAGAACTTTGTGGATTATCTTGTTCCCGGTTGAAGAGTTACAAGATTCGTTTGATGAGCCAAATGCCTCGGCGAGGGATATATGGAATGGTATGAACATTTTTCTCATCCTCGTGTAATAAACGATAAAGTCCAACAAGCCCGTCTTGATAAAGCAAAAGCGATGACAATGGAGAAAGAGGCTCAGAAAACTATGAAGCATACCCCTATGTGTGGTGATGAGGCCTTGATCTTGTGGAATTCGGCGGTAAGATATTTACTCTTATTTTTGTTTTTCAAAATGTTATAAAGTATTGAAAAATAATAGTTACTTATGTTTTTGATGAGAAAAGGTGAAGGCAAGTGCTAAATTTTTGAAGAAAATGATGGCAAAAATCCGGAGTGGAGAGCTGATGGACAGTCGACAACAAACAAACCTCTACAACCAATAGACTTATGTTTTTAATCCCAACCTTGTCGATACAAGCCAGGTTTATCCAAGCCATACCATGCCGTCGAAGAGGAGTCACCGAGAAGGGGAAGGTTTAAGTCGGATGGTTGAACAACAAAGCAGTGGAGATGACACTCCTAGTGACGAAGGACGACCTAAAGCTCCTAAACGCAAGATTAGAAAAGTTTCTCGTAGTGGTCGTGGTAAATGAGTGATTGCAACAATTAGTACTTTGGTTTCTTATGTTTAGAAAACTTATTGTGGATTTGGTACTTTGTTTTCTTATGTTTGGAAGACTTTTTTATTGCGGATTTGGTAGTTTGTTTCCTTATATTTGGAAGACTTTTTTTTATTGCGGATTTGGTAGTTTGTTTTCTTATGTTCATGTGCTTCCAACATTTAGTTATGTGGATTAGTAAATGAATTTCATAAATTGGTTTTTAATTTGTGTTTTAAGGGATTAGTTCGGCTATTTGACTCATAAGTGTTTCATTACATTCAAATTTTTAAGAAACAATTAGGTAGTTCGGTTAGTAGACTAAATATCGTAAAAAATCGAACTCGGATGTTCTTAAGTTCTGTTTGTTCGCAAATTTGTAATCTAACCGAACTCAGCTACAAAAAAAATTCTGAAGTTCTGAGAGTTGTATTCGGTTACACAATTTTTTTGCAGGCAGCCGAACTCCAATGTTCGGTTACCTGCAAAAAATGAAGGTAACCGAACTTATGGGTTCATAAACCAGCCTTAGTGTAGTTTTAGTTCGGTTACCTGCAATTTTTTTGCAGCCAACCGAACTTATGGGTTCATAAACCAGCCTTAGTGTAGTTTTAGTTCGGTTACCTGGAAATTTTTACCAGGTAACCGAATAATACTCTGTATTATTTTGCAGGTAACCGAACTTGGTGGTCCACAAGTTCGGTTGGTTCGCAGATTTTGCAATCTAAACGAACTCACAACAACAATATTTTAAAAGTTACAGTGTAATGTTCGGTTACCTTGTATTATATTGCAGGTAACCGAACTTGGTGGTCCACAAGTTCGGTTGGTTCGCAGATTTTGCAATCTAACCGAACTCACAACAAGAAAATTTCAAAAGTTACAGTGTAATGTTTGGTTACCTTGTATTATTTTGCAGGTAACCGAACTTGGTGGTCCACAAGTTCGGTTGGTTCGTAGTTTGGTGGTTTACACTGTTCTGTTACCTTGGATTTATAGAACCAACCGAACCTCTGAGTTTGGTTTTGTCGATGCATTTCTTATGTAACCGAACTATGTATTTTGAAATTTGAATGACACAAATTTCAAGTAACGGCTATTTTTATAGCCGTTATACACCTCAGTGGTATAAATATGTGTCTCATAGTTGACATTTTGTCTCAAAATCTTCTAAAAATGGCAGCTACTACTCCTAAATTTACTCTATATGAAGATCTTTCTCTTTGCAGAAACTACATACTATACTATCCAAAGCAGGGTGAAGAACGAAGAATGAATGGTAGTATGAGTCAAAGTTATTGGGGGAAAATTCATGAGAAATTCTGCTCCGACACAACAAACCCTCATAACCGTGATCATATAGATTTGTTCATTCGATTCGGAAATATTAGAGATAGAGCTGTGGAATTTATGGCTTTATTTCGTATTGTAAGGTGGTATCGACTTAGGGGTGAAGGATTCGCCGAAATCATTTTAACATCAAAAAACGAATGGCGAACATGGAAGAGAAAGGATTTCAAATATGAAGATCATTTCTGCATCCTTAAAGACTTTTTCATAACGCGTTTCGGATATTAAATGTTATGTAGCTTTAGTTTTAGTTCGGAAATGTCCTCTAATTTCATTTCCTAACCGAACTTAAGTCTTGTTGTCTCACTGTTCGGCGATGTCATGTAATTAAGTTCCAATATGAAAAAAAAAAGTTCCAAAAATAACAATCTCTAATTCTTATGAAAATGTTCAAAGCATAACCCAAAAATAAGATCTTATTCCAAAAAACACAATATTTAATTCTTATGTTGATGTTCAAAACATACTTATTTTAATTAATGGTACATTTAATCATCCGCAAGGGAAATTGAACCTTCGTGTATGATTTTTTCCGAATCCTTCAAAGTTTTACACATCTCCATGTTATGCTCGTACATAATGCACCAACCCAACATTGTGTCGGGGTTAAATCCATGCCAATATGAGTGTCCGCATATCGGAGGCAGTGGACAATCGTCTTCTAACCGGAGGCCTATAAAATGGTTGTTGTTAACAAATGCAATCACCACTCTCCTACGTCTAAGTTGCTCGACACATATTTTTGTTTTCGGAGTGTATGTGAAACTAGCACCTTTTGAGAAATAGTGAACCACGCAATTGAATGCTTCGGTGATTAAGTGCCCACATATCGGCATGCCCATCCAATGATCCCTTGTGATTGGATCCCCCCCGTGGAGACGCACTTGATACCTAACAAACTACACATTGAGACTAGCATCCCCATCGGACAACATTGTCTTGTAAAATTCCGGTTTGTCCTTTAGCTTCATCAACAACCTTTGCCGGACGTAAGTGATTTGATTATCATTATACAGCTTCGCACCTTCAGTGAAAGGACCTAGTTGTTGTATGACAACGTGGAATCCGCAATTACTATTTGGAGGGACGTTATCGGTGGATATGACGTACTTTCTAATATATGGAGGTAGCTCTTCCAAGTACGTTCTATCAACAAAAGGTGGTGTATCATCAATTGGTCGACTTCTTTCTTGGATGCGGCATATTCGAGCCTTAAGCTTCACGTCTCGTTGAATTGGTTGGCTAGGTTCCGATGGAGTAGGTGGGGTTGCGAGCGTAACATCGGTCCCTTTTTCTTCATATCCCGTTCACTTGTTTCACCCTTTTCCATAATATTCCTAAACATTTTCTTATAATCTTCTTGGTACTTCGCCGCGGTATGCTCATGCCCACAAGTATCTCTAGTAAAAGGGGTCATTTCACTTTTCCTCTTAGCCAACACCTTTGCATATTCTCTTACTTGTTTTTTTGTTTCTTTGGTGATTGGCCTACCTTTGCCCTTGCCTTTTTTCGGTTCGTGCACATTCTCCGAAGTGTGTGGATAAACGATTGGCCGCATGTCATCCCAAAAGATTTTCTTTTCGAGTTTGTTCATGTTTTTGTACATCTCAATAACGATTCTTCCCATCTCATTGTCACCAAACTCTTCTCCGACATCGCCCTTTGGAGGAGGGACAAAACTTAATTGTTGCCAATATGAATCTATATCGCTTAGAGGGATTATGCCATTTTCATACTTAACTATCATATGGGGACAAGGGAGTCCCATAGACTTCATCATGTTGCAAACACACACCTCGTCCGGCTTGGTTCCCCATATGTCAATCAAATTGACCTCTACCATTAACCTCTTAATGCAAGCACGTGAAACATTATAATGGAGTCCCTTGAATAACCAAAGGTCCTCCATTTTCTTGATGTTACCATCTTTTTGTACAATCCTTTTGTACTTCATGATGCGGCTTTTTTGAAACTTCTCTTTAATTCTATCAATCTCGCGGTTGAAGTAATTCTCCATTGCGTTAAACACAATCACAAAATTATCGACTCATCCAAAAAGAGTTTTCTTCAACCGGTGGTGAGCCGATTCTACCAAACTTGTCGCTTGATTCCCAAAGTGTTTATGGTGGTTGGTAAATGCATAAACGAAGTGCTCTTTGTGCGGTTGATAGGTGTCTAAAACACCTAATTTTATATCTAGTATTTATGCTTTCTTTGCTATTGTCTTCATGAATTGTGTCTCTTATGTTTGATTTTGATTTTATTAGGTACTTTGGAGTCATTCGGAGCAAAAGAAGGAGAAAACGACAATTTGTAGTGTAATGAGCAAAAAGGTCAATTCATAGACGAGTGATACTTGGAGCCAGCTAAAGTTATGCACCAAAAGAGGTGGAGAATGTAGTGTCAGTTCCCCAAAACTAACAGTTTAGTTAAACAAAGATTTAAGCTGTCGGTTATTCGGAACCGACAAGCTTAATATTTGTGGATTTCCCTTATCAGCAACTGGGTGCCGATAGCAACTTCTTTTCCTACACTCTCTACTATTCAGAGAGAATCGTTTTTTCTTTCATTCTTCTCGGCGACTGCTGTGTGTCTGAGAGTCACAAAAATTCAGAGATAAGAATGGGTTTTGAGTTCGAGCAGTTGCAAATTAATGCAAGGAAATTGTTGAGGGTTTGACATTGATGGCTAAGCAGATACAGTTGGATATGTTGCTACCAAGATAGATCAGAGGCCGTGAAGGAGATGGGTTTTGTAGGAAGAATGTGAGAGTTTAAAGAAGTTAGGGTTTAGAGTTGTATTTGCAATTGATCTGTGAAGATGAATTTCAGGTCGAAATCAGTGAAGATGATGTACTTCCGTTGATTGGTGGCTGCTCAGATGGGAACTGGTGGTTTAATGGGATTTGAATTGAAGAAGGAGAAGAAGAACTAAATCCAAATATGATATTGATGATTGTTGCTGTTCAGAAGATGGATCTATGGTGGATGGATCAGATGAGGTTTGAACAGCAGTTTTGATGCCGAGAGAAGATAAATTGAAGGGTTTGGCTACATCCAAGTCAAGAAGGAAATACAAATGGAGTTATTTATGGAATTGAAATCGATTCGGATAGAGATGGATTTGTGGTGTTTACGAGATGGCCATAGAATTTGAAGGCTGTATGAATCTCAAGAAGAACATTGAAGCATCAATGGAGAGATTGAAGTTCAGTGGCAGAATCAGTTGCATTGCAATTGCAATTGCAGTGAACAAGGAGCTTAGAAATATGGTGGAAGTGGTCAAGGCTAGTGATGTTGTTGGTTGTTTGCAGTTGCAGCTGGGAGAAGAAGATGGATAGCTCCAATCTGGTAATGCTCGAGTGGATGCGGAGAATGGCTCAGGTTATGAAACTGAACGAGTTACAGCTGCAATTCAGGCACTGGTGGTTTTACAAGGAGATGGTAGTACTGCGGAAGCTGCAATTGCCGTGACATAATGAATAGATGTATGTTAGGTACAACTGAACTGAAATGGGTCGAGTCTGCTGCAGAGTTGCTATTGGTACTTGTACTGGTACTGGTGGATAGAACGGATTACTGGCAAGATGATGGTAAAAATTTATGCTGTGGTGTTATAGGGAATTGAGTGATTGCAGGTGTTAAGTTTGTTGGCCTCTACAACAGACTGAGGTTGCAGTTCAAATGGTAGTGATGCTGTCTGAATGATGGATGATTGCGGATGAAAGTAGGATAGATGAATGTTAGGTTTACATATTGCAAATTGAATTGGTGTTGGCCTTGAGATACAATGCAGAGAATGGAATGGCTCGAGCTGATGATTTTACACAACTGAAGGTTATGTAACAACCATGTTTGTGTTTGCGAGAGACATTGCAGGTGCTTGGTGTTGATTGCAGATTATAGAGAATATTTGCAGCTGTAAGTTATGATATGAATGATGCGGAGATGAGAAGTAAGTGGTGCACTGCTGTTGCGACATTGCTTGGTGTTATAGAGTTATGAATCTGATCTAGGAAAGGAGGAATGGAAGATTGCAGGATATTGTTGTTGAAGCTACAGAACTACAGGGAAGAATTGAGAGAATGCAGAGCCGTGATGGCTTGACTGAGGTTGTGGTGTGCACACATTGTGCAACACATCTCTAGCAATGACTCACCCAATGATGTCACTGAGTTGATTCACTGACTCGATGCGCTTGACCCGAGTTGACTCGATTGACTTTCCGAGTTACCGGTTGGACCGGTGACCGGGTGGACTTTGCACGGTCACCGAGCTACTTCCCGGTGGCTTCTCCGGCCAATTTCCGTCCATAATACCA
Organism: Papaver armeniacum; assembly: GCA_023531295.1. Classification (NCBI taxonomy): domain Eukaryota; kingdom Viridiplantae; phylum Streptophyta; class Magnoliopsida; order Ranunculales; family Papaveraceae; genus Papaver; species Papaver armeniacum. Next base: position 761,509 of record JAJJWW010017263.1, on the reverse strand, counting down.
GTTTTCCGGCGACATATTTTTGGCAAGATTTTTACATGGGTTTCTCACGCACATGGGCTTGTTGGACCACTTGGACTTTGGGCTTTGAGGACCTAGTTTTGGAAAGATGAAAAGCCACATAAGGAGAAAGTTTCTACTTTTTTGGGGATGACGTATTTTTTTTCTTCTACTTGGAGTTTTGGAGAGCGGCGACTAGGGTTTGCTTTTCATTTGTTTTTCACCTTCTTCATTATTTTATTATTGATTATGATTATGATGAACTCAAAAGCTATGAGTAACTAAACAACTATTATTGGTTATGGGATAAAGTGGATTTCACAACATGATATTTGAATCTATGAATTAGTTTTTTCTCAATAAGTTATTGTTTATGATTCATGGTTTATATTGTCATATGATTTGATTGTTTGTTTTGTTGAGTCCGGAATCAATCCGATTTGCATTCATTTCTAAACCTATATTAGGGTTTTCAATACGAAAAAGTTGTTTATCCCTGATTCTAAGTAGCATAATTTTGGGTAGTACTTGTAGTGATATATCCTACTAGTCACAAATGAATCATAACCTTGGTTAAATTGAATTAGTGCTTTTACACGTTTGATTGCCTTGATTAGTCTTATTCCATAGAACTTAGTGCTTTAAGGGAGTTAAATTTAATTGTGCTATTACACTTTAGGTTGCTTTCTAGGAAGAATTCACATATGCATCTTTTAATGTGGTTGTGATGAAATCATAGAATTAGCGGGATACTTGCGATCAAGGTATCCTAGGACTTTTAGTAAATGAGAGATTAAATTTCAATTCTAGTCATTGATGAAAATACATGTTTGTGAATGATACTATCCCGTGACCAATATCTTCTCTTTACTGATCATTCAAATTATTTTATTTTCTTTGCTCTATTTTATTGCTTAGATAAAACAAAAATCCCCCTTGGTTACTAAGAAACTAAATTCTATAACAACAAAAGCCTCTACTTGTGGGAACGAACTCTTTCTTATCACGTACTTCATTTATATTTAGTAGAGTGAGAAAGTGAAATTATTTTTGCTCGGCTGACAACCGATCAGCGGTTCCAACCATTGCTTAACCACATACGTTACAATATCCTCGGGATATTCGGGGCTAGACAAATGTTCGATAAATGCCGCAAGATTTAGATTATACTCTTCTTCAGTGAGAGACCAAGTCAATGACTCCCATTCACCAGAGAAAGCAACCCATTTAGCGTGATTTATAGTGTATTGTATATCGAATTCCTCTTTTGTATCCGCTTGTTCATCTTCCGGTAGCTTACTAATCTCTTCAAATGCTTTCCTATTTGGTGGACAAATTTGAGGCTTGCACCTATTCATCACATTACACCATATATGGAACGTACAAAGCATATTATGTGCTAATGGAAAGACTCTGTCTATTGCGTTCATTAATGCTACATCGTTGTCCGTCACTATATCATCTCGGTATATGGCCTTCACTTGTTGTAGCGCCCAAGTGTAACTTGGTTCTTGCTCATCTTCTAGAAAACAAAAAACAACTGTAAACGGTGACTTCGTCGAGGTACGACCAACAATGTTCAACAATGGCATCTCGTATTTGTTAGTCTTGTAAGTGCAATCCATTATTAGAACTTGATGGAAGCATTTAGCCAATTGAACACTCTTCGGATGCGCAATGAAGAGATGCGTTATTTCATCTTCCGGACCTACCTTCTTTTGAACCGCGTAGCCTTTCTATTTAGCGCAAAAAAATAATTGTTGCATCACTTGTCTATCCTTCCATTCATTCCTTTTAATTGTCTGAATTGCATTGTAAATGGTGGTCAAAGATGATACATTATCCTTGTTATCATCCTTTAGTAAGCGAAGCATGTTAAGTGGTGAAATTCCCATTCTCCTAAATTTAGCTATTTTCTCCATTTCTCAAGGAGTGAGCCTTGCGGCCATTGCATTTCCTTCAAGATCATCCGGACGAGGGTGGTTATGATGACCTGCCACCTTATCTTTAGATAGAACCCATCCATTCTTTTTTTTTGCACTTACTCAATACTAGCTTGAACGGACATTTAATTTTCTTTGAGCACGTTTTCTTCTTCCTCGTCGTCTTTCCTTTATACACATAACCCTTCCTCTTGTGACTAACATCGGGATCTCCACTTCTCTCACAAACTATTTCAAAACGAGTTTGGCTTTCTTTTCCATTCAAAACTAATACGCACATGGCTTTCTTGGCATGCTCTCTAGCCCAATCTTCGCATCAATAGGTTTATCAAAAACCAAATCATTCACATAGTGATGAGATGTATCTTCAAACAACATGCCAACCGGAGAAGGTTGATTATCCATTAGTATAGGTTGACATTCAATCTACAAGAAATGGAACAACATCAAATGCAATCACAAATCAGTTCGGTTACATGATAATTTTATCGGGATAACCGAACTCAGAGTTCGGTTTGTAAAGCAAGTTGACAACTAACCGAGCTTTACGCATACTAAATCAAGTTTTATTGTACGTAAGTTCGGTTAGATAGTTGGTTGGTATGAAGTTTGCGAACTGATAGGTGTCTAAAACACCTAATTTACTAGTTAGTAGTTACGCTTTCTTTGTTATTTATCTTGTGAATTATGTACTTTACGCGTGTTTTTGAGTTTACTAGGTGTTTTGGAGTCCTTGGGAGAAAAAGAAGGCGAAAAGGTCCATTTGGAGTGAAAATGAGCAAAAGGATTAATTCACGGGCGAGGAATGAGCCATCGATTCACCACGACCAGACGATAGAGCAAGGGCGGAAATAGGCGATCGATTCACTGAATCGACGGACTCACTTTGGCGGCTCTTATCCAAGTCACTTTGGATGTCAATATCCAGTCCGTCATGCAGACCCTAATTAGGTCGGTGTTTCTCGAACAATTAGCTTGTCTTTCACTACCACTCACCTCAAATTCGAAAAGAGAGAAGGCATGGCGGCTCCATAATTCGAGTTGGAGACGCAGAGAATTCACGAGGTGAAATTCGGTGATTGTTTCTGAGAGATTATGAGAAACAGATATGAAACTGAGAATCAAAAGGCAGATAGGGTTCATATATTTGCAGAAGCTGAATATCTGTGCGGATTGGAGCTGTGGTACAGATCGATGGAGGATTAGAATCAAATCATGAAAGAACACCAAGGTTGAGGTGAATTGAAGCAGAGAATGAGAATGAGAAGATGGTCCTATTGTTGTCGGTTGTGGGTGAAATGTGAGACAAAATTATCAGGAAGAAAATGAGATATGAGATTGTGGAGTAAATGGGTTTTGATGGCTGTATTTGAGAAATCAGGAGCTCGAGATTGAAAGAGCTTGGGAATTAGTGACAAGCTCAATTTGGTATCAACAGAGTAACACACAGCAGGTGTTTGCAGAATTGCCTAATCCAGGAATAACTAAGGGATTGAAGCAGATGCGCTAGTTACTGCCATTCGAATTGGAGTAGTTCAGTGAGGCAGAGGTGGTGATTTCAGTTACACGAATAGAGCAGCTGCAATCTGAGACAAGGAATTGTGTTGGCTTGCTGCCATTGTGAGTAGAGAGTTGGAAAGGATGAAAGGGCATTGCAGGTACAACTATGAAGTGTTCCACGGCAGGTGCTTTGCTATACAGGGAAGTAAATGATGGAGTGTTTACAGGGCATGAAAGTAATGAGTCAGTGGAAGAGAAGCTCGAGTCTGCAATGAGGTTTTGCCATTAGTTCTTGCTGGGAAGACGAGATAGAGGTGGTGCTTGTTGTTTGCGGCAAGGGCTAGGCAGTGAAGAGTTGGGTAAGGATGACCACTGTTCTTTGTAGAATGATGATTTGAATGAGATTGCCTTTGAGTTGGTGATGCTGTGATGCGTTCAGGGTTGAGATGTGAAGAGAGTCATGGGGTTGATAATTGTTGAGAGTCAAGAAGGTATTGGTGGTGGTGATTGCAGCTCAAATGAAGGAACTGGATTGGTGGAACTTATGGCAGCTGCAGTGCGGGGTTTATGTTTGCCGAGAAATGGAAGTGGATTATGTCTTTGGTCTTTGTTTCGCTTATGGTCTTTGTGTTGTTAATTGGTGAGTGTTGCTCGCAGGTGTTGCGAGGGTTGCGATCTAGCTATGGTCTTTGAGTGTTGCGAGGGGTGTTCGCAGTGTTGTTAATTAGCTGGACTGGGAATGGTCTGAGCATAAGGGTGCAAGCAGAGAATGGCACAAATGGGTATCTAGTGAAGCTGCGATTTCGTGTGAAGGCAGAAGAGTTGAATTGCAGGTGGAGCTGGTGGTTATGCTGTTGGCTTGGGTTTATGATGCTGCCGGAAATCAGTGAAGATGCCTGAGCTGAGAAAGGATTTGCAGTCGAGCTAATGTGTTTGAATTGAGCTACATGGAATGTGATGTGAGTGTGTTAAGTCGAGCACATGGCTTGATCACATTTGAGCTATGCAAGAACAAAGTTCACCAAGAATGGGTGAAGCTGCCAGTGAAGCTGTTGTTGGTTATGGTAGTTGGTTCATGTGGATTGAATGGGACTGAAGCTGGCTGTGTCGCAGCTGTGATGCAAAAGGCTGAAAATACTAAACTGTGGTGGTCATGTGTGTTACTAAGGGCTGAGTGGTGGTGGTCTGCAATGGGAGCTGCTGTCATATGCAATTGTAGCTCAGATGGAGTTTGCTTGTGTTGCAGTGGCGAGGAGAGAATGCATGAATAAAAATGCAGTGATTGTGCGAAAACGGAGCAGAATTGGTGCGGCGATGCTACTAGCTCCAGCTATCGGATTTCGGAACCGAGAGTGGGGATCGTAATGTTTCAGTGAATCGCGAAGGGGGTATGTGCTGGATGCAAGAGTCGACGGCCGGACATATGAGCTACGGGTCACGCTTTTGGGCGCGTTTTCGCAAGAACAAGGAATTGGTGTAGATGGTATTTTGTGATTGTGTGAATTGCAGAGATATGGAGATGAGCTGCTGGGAGTGTGCACTTGCTGGAGACAGTTTTAGTAGCCGGAGGCAAGTTCAGGTGGCTGGAGATAATTTTCCGGCGATGGATTCCGGCGACCGGATTCCGGTGATGACGCCAGCAATCCGGCAACACGTTTTGGACCCAAAAATAATAATCCAGAAGATATGTTTTCACACATGGGCTTGGTGGACCACTTGGAGATGGGTTGTGAGAAGATTTGACCTAAATTTGGAAAGAGTATCCTTTTGGAATGGGAGAAGCATATAAATAGAAAAGTCTTTCTCTAAACCTAGATATCTCCATTAGGGAGACTTCTACTTTTGTTCTAGGGTTTCACATGATAGGTTCTTCTAAACTTTCTATGATGATTTCCAAAAACACAAGTAACTAAGTTTTTATTATTGGTTGAAGATGTAGTTGGATTTTGCAACCAAGTTATGATTTTTATGAATTAGTTTTCTCTCAATATTATCGTTTGATTTCTACGGGTTATAATAATTGCATGATTGATGTATTGCAATATGATTGAATGTTTGTTTAGTTAAATCTAGAATTGATTGAACTCACATCCATATCTATAGCTATTTTAGGGTTTTCATCGAGCGATAACCTTGAATACGAGTAGCATGATATGATTCTAGGTTGTAGTGATACATCCTTGTAATCATATGTAGAAATTGACCTTTGTCCGAATTGTCATGCGCAATGTGTGATAGTTGCATTGATTAGCCTATTTCGAAACTTAATGCTCCTAGGAATTGAACTTAATTAGCGCAAGGCGTTAGGTTATTCTTTAGGTAGAATTCACATACGCAGTCCTAATGTGTGTGTGATGAGTTAGGAAATTAATAGATTATCTTGCTCTCTTGATTCTCTAGGCTTTTGATGATAGCGAGATTAAATACAATTCTATTCATATATTCATAAACTTGTTTACAATTGAAGATGAAACCTTTATCCAATATTTTCACATCCTTGATTAGCGTGTTTACTTTTATTTATTTTGCTTTTATTTATTTCCGTTTATAAAAATCAGAAAATTCTCGGTGTTTTATATAGGGAACCATAACAATTTGACAACCTAGACCTCTCTGTGGGATCGATCCTTTCTTGCCCTTGCTTCATTATATATTTTGAGTAGTAAGAAAGTGTAATTTATTTTTGACGCTTACGACCGCGATCAAATTTTGGCGCCGTTTCTTGGGAGGCATTGATTGTTAATTGTTCTTGGTTTCTTATTTTTGTTTTTAGTTTTGTTTTACTTTTTCTTATTCTTTGGTTCTTAACCGGAGTTTTGAGAATCTCGTTTGAGTACCGATTTCTATGGACGGAGCATATTGGAGCAATCAATACGGCTTTCAACCTCAACAATATGACAACTATCACCCTTACGGGGAGTATAATCAAAACCAATCCTTTGGTTATGGTCCATACTCCACGTACCCTTTTAGTTGTTCTCATACATTCCAACCTTCTTACGGTGGGTATGTAAGTGAGCAACCACAAAGAGGGGATGATACTTGTGCTCTATTCATATTTCCTCTAATTTGGTAGATGAAATGCAACAATTTATGGACAAAGATGGAGTCAATTCGTAGACAACCAAGCGTGGAACCAATTTCATCGACCGAATGTGCTCATAGTATGTTTGGCCCAATTTCTGATCGTAGTTATGATCATCCACCCATTCAAAGGGAATATAATTGGCCTAACAATAATGAAGTAAGTAATTCTACTTTTTCTTTGTCGAATGAGCTTTACAAACAAATGGAACACTATATTCAGAATTTGGATGGAACACTCCAAGAGCTTCAAAAAGGTGTTTCCACTTTAAGACAAGGCATTGAAGAATACAAGGAGGAAATGAATAATTATGTTGAGAAAGGCGAACATTTGGGGACTTTTGTTGATATTTGTGTAGTTAACTCAACTCTTGATCGTAATAATGATCATTCACCTATTCAAAAGGATGAGTTAGAGATTAGCAACACTAAATTCAACGACGAACAATCTTATGTTGACTATGATAGTGATGATTATTATGAAAATACATTGCCTAAACCAATTCATGGTGACATCCCCGAGGAGTTTACAATGGAGTCTTTTTGCGATCAAGGTGAAGACGAAGAGGAATGTGATGACACTAGTGTAGCTTACTCAAGCATTGATTTTTATAACGATCAACAACCTATTCAAAAGGTAGAGCTTGAGGATGATGCAATGAGTGTTCTAAAGAAATTCCTTATGGACAATATTGCATCCGCAAAAGAGTATGTGCCTTACAACAAGGAGGAATATGTTGAGAATGAGACGGTTATGACCAATATTGTGGAAGACCCAATTGAGCTTGCAAATGATTGTAATGATGATGTTTATGTCGAGACTTTGGTTACGGCAGAAACGGACGAAGAATGGTTGCAAGGTTTGATAGAGGACCATGATATACAAGAGGTGAATTATTCACTTGAGTTTTTCAAGGATGAAGAGGATTCCGTGATAAAAGAGATTGTGCAAGGTTTGTCTAATCCGTTGCCTATTGTTTCTTCTCCTTTACCTCTTATTGGTTTGAATGTATGTGCTTCGGGAGTATTGTTGAATAACTTTATTTCTCGTTTTCCGCCATTAGAGAAACTTGATTCTCATCCTATGCAGGTTAGGGAACAAGAAACCGTGGAAGTACCCGACTTCTATATTCTTTATACACTTCCAAGTGTGGACAAGAATAAGTGTGGGGGAAGCTTTTATCGGCTAATAGCTTCACTTTTGCTTTATATTACTAATATTTGTGTGAAGTTAGTGTTTGAAAAACAGGTTCTATGGAAGGATCCTCAACTTTTCAGATTGTTGGTATATGGACGATAACAAAAGAGTGGTGACGACTTTAAACCAAGCGCTAAATGGGAGGCAACCCATAGGTTTTGTATTTTAAACCCTTGTATTTATTTATTTTATAGTTTTCATATCATATTTGCATCCCCATGTTTAATTTCATTGAGTCCGGAATCTATCTTAGAAGAGAATTAGGACAAATACCTTTTCGTCAGAAAAATTCAGACTGCACGTAGTTCAGTCCAGAGACCATAACTGTCAGAACGTTTATCGAAACACTGTGCCCTTTTGACACTTTGTAGAAAACACGTAGATGAACAACTTTTTGTGAAATGGAGTTTTTCCAAATTCCTTACCAATTTGTACATTTTTTGCGTTTTATCTGCTGTTACGTCAGAATTCAGAATTTTCCACTACAAGAAAACTTGGCTTTAACGACTATTTTCTTACCAACTACAGTGAGTGGAACTTTTCAGCAACAATTGTTTGCAACTAATAACAGCTTCGGCTGGCAGAAAACTCTAGCCACCAGTTTTCCAGCAACTACAGTTGCTGAAAGTCTTCAGTGACAACAGTTTAACAACTGAAGTATCGTATTTGTTGTTATTAGACTTTTGACACCAAGATTAGATAACCAAAATGTACCCTAGAAGGTGTATATTTTTTGACACTTGTCTTGCCCACTAAAAGGATATGCTGGTAAACACCTTAACCAACCATAAAGTTGTTGTTGTTGGTAGTAGCTTTTAGCGACGAGAGTTGGCAACCATAAAGGACAAAAGAAGTTAAATACTTCAACCCACTGTGTGTAGCCTCAAAGTGAATTTGTTGGTTGGCACTTATAACATCTCACCAGTTTATTGGTGTCGTTAGTAGCTTTCAGCCACCATGATATGACAACTACTAAGGTTGATCGCTTATTGATCCTGCAAATACATTAAAGTCTAAAACGTTTCTTGTCTTTTGCACGGTGTCTACAACGTAGCCACGATAAATACGAGTCAATCCCACATAAAGTTAGATTGGTGAAACTAAATTGTTAAGTTCTATTGATTTTAATTTTGAACAAATCGGGAGCTGAATGACCAAAAAATAGATGATTATATTAGAGAAACAAGATTAAAAAATATATAGAAAAACTAAGGTTACAAAATCACCTTATAAATTCCTAGGTTGATCAACTAATTCTCTTTTTAATCAAGTAGTTTTAGAGATGTTATTAGCATCGACTTCCTCAAAGATTGATCAACTAATTCTTTTTTTTTAATCAAGTAGTTGTAGAGATGTTATTGGCATCAACTTCCTCAAAGATATGATACACTCACATGTACGTATTGATGAACTAAAGAATAATATGTCGATTCCCAACTTTACTTATCTGTTTAAGGCATAAGTATTGAACTAAATCTATCAACATATATAGTTAGGCTTCTAACAACTCTGGATGCTTGAAATAAATCAGTTAACATTCATAGATTGGATATTAGCTAGCTAGGCATAAGTCAAAATGGATTGAATTTCCAGTTTCTACAATTCTACACGAATTCGTTCAAATTCTACATGAAAATAGTTGTTCAAGCAGCCAAGAATGTAAATTCATTATATTGTTTTTCTAAGGCCATGAACCTATACAAAATAGTGTCAGATGGTTCACCAAATCATCAAATTGCACCGGTCGTTATAAACCGGAGGACCGCGCGTCGCCCGTATTTGCTCTTCATCAATTTCGTTTTCACATTTCTTCGACTTTGATTGCCTTGCATAAGCGCAACAACAAACAAGTTTACATCATTATTGATTAGTTGGAAGAGACAACACAATATTTATTTGCATCTCGATTATTTAGGTTTAATATTTCTTCTTGAAATTTCTATAATATGTTTTCTCGAAAAGTGATTTTTTGTTGTGGTGCACGACTGACATTATCTGGTATTAAAAAACATAATTATTGCAAATACATTCATCTTTAGCTAAAGGACCCGAACTGGCGCCATATTGAACTTGCAAAGTGAAATAATGAAAATTAGGGTGGAAGAATGAAAATTGGAGTGAAGGTATAAGTTCAAATGAAATAAAAATTGGGTATCTTAATTAGGTATTGAATTTAAGATTGTTGGATGAGATATACTGGGTAATCGAGTCTTCATCGATGACGGTTGTATCTTGATCTCTCGTTCTAATTTCAAGGCAGAATATTATCAGTAATGATCGACCTCTTCTTATAAGTCGGAATCTTCAGTAAAACCATAAACCTCTAGATGTTAGTCATATTATCCTTAGTGATCAACTGACCTCTTACCTCTAAGTAGGAATCTCCAACAGAACCCTAATTCTACCTTCATTTTAACTTCAAAACTTTGTCTAGGTAGAAATCGAATTTAATTATCAAACTCATTTCTCGATCACTTTATGATTCATTCTTATATATACTCGAATTTGTGTATAATTGAACCTCGATATCAATATCAAAATTCATCCTAATTTATATACGTTTTTTGGATTTTTATCTTATGATAATGATACCGAATGCACAAGTTCGTTTTAACACAAAGAAGTATACAAAAACACAGAAGAAAACACGAAGAAAAAACACAAAGGAAAACACATTTCTCACATATCATTCTCAATCCGTATGAGGCTTCCAAACTAAATCTATGCCGTCTGAATGTTTTCTCAATCCGTATGAGGCTTCAAACTAAATCTATGCCGTCCAAAAATTTATACAACCTAAAGATTTTTTCACCTCACTTTCCTCTTTCCGTTTCCCTTCCTCTCACTTTCCTCTTCTTTCTCCGCTGCGGCTATCTTCTTCCCTCGTCCTCCTTCATTCACCGTGACTTTCTGTTCACTCCCAACAACTGCGCTACAACTTCCGATTAGTATTAACAAATCGTCATATCTACTAGATGCATCCCGATTCGACTAGAATAGTAGATCTCGATGATTATTTTTTTAACAGAATAAAACCCAATTTTTTTCTTATCTTCGAGAGATTATCTCTATTATCCCATCCAAGATGAGTTTCTTAGTTTATCTCTTTTCAATTTTTGTTGTATCTTTTAATATTTGTTGAGAAATTACGAGTTTCTTCCCTTAATCTATTCTTTAGGTTTTGATGTATGTGTTTCTTTGAGAAATTGATTTGGTTTAGATAATTTTTTTGCTTGGATGTCTTTGATTCTTTTTTTTTTGTCTTTATTCTCAGTGAAAATTGTGATTGATTTTGTAGAAATTTAAAGAAATCCTTCGCATCTGGCGGTACCCGGATCGGATCTAATTTTGGGAGGTGGTTTGTGATGAGCATGGTATTGATTCAACTGGAAAGTATGTCGGAACATCATATCTACAACTAGAGAGTTGATATTTACTACGGTGAAGCTTTTTCTCATTCTATACTCATGGATCTTGAGCACGGGACTATGTACACTGTTTGAACTGGTCTTTAATTGTATGGTCAAATCTTTCATCCTGATAACTTCGTTTTTTTTTTTGGACAATCTAGTGCTGGTAACAACTGGGCTGAAGGATATTATCTGAGCTCATTGATTTAGTTCTTGATGTTGTCGAGAAAGAAGCTGAGAATGGTGACCGTCTTCAAGGTGCAAATTACATTCTATAGGGCTCAATTTTAACTTCTTAATTGTGAATCAGGGCTTCTTTTTTACATTTTTGGTGAATTTTGAAGGTTTGTGGAGCTATGGTTAATAACGATTGTTCTGTTCATACTGTTCATACTGTTAATTTTATTTTTAAATTATAGGTTTTCAAGTATGCCACTCATTGGATGGAGGAACTGGTTCTGGGATTGGAACTGTATTGATCTCCAAGATCAGTGAAGAGTACCCTGACTGAATGATGCTCACATTCTCCGTATTTCCTTCGTCTAAGGTTTCAGCAGATACAGTAGTGAGCCTTATAATGCATCCCTCCGTTCATCAGTTAGTTGAAAATGCTGATGAGTGCATGGTCTTGGATAACAAGGCCTAGTTTGACATTCCTAGCTGTAAGTATTCCAATCCCAAGATCTTAATATCGATTTTTCACCTGTGAATGTTTGAAGTTCAGATATCACGTTGTTTTAGTTGATTACCTATTTCTGTTAATTAGAGGCGTCCAATTTGTGAAGAACTATAGCACGCCTAGGCAAATTGGACCTTTGCTTCTCGAAAGGATTATGTGTATCTTGGTTTTACAATTGGTTGATATATTAAACGTGATTGGAAATTATGATTTGCCGTGAAAGACTGGATTCTTTGCTATGAACACAAGAAATAGGTGATCCATTCCCAGCACCTAGTCTATCATATAATGTCAGACCAAACATTGTGGGTTTGTGCTAATTTATGTGATATTCTTTGCTACCATATGCCATCACTGAATCGTTTATGTGCTCTTATAGGTTATCACTAAGGCAATGCTGGAGTTTGTTGGATCGCAGCTTCTTGGGAAGATTTTCTTACCTCCATTCTACCTATTTCTAGTTAGTCTCAGTGAACCCTGGATTATGTAGAACCGTGGTCATACCTCTATTTTAGGCCAAGTTAAAAATAACTCTGACCGGAGAAGAATGGGTATAGAGAAGGTATAAAGATATTAAAGCTCTTACTCTCTTTAGATGTATTCTTAAAGTCATTTATTGGTTTATGACAGTTCTTAAATGTGCATATGCAGGGGTTGCAGGGGGCCTTGTAGGACAGTATACATGCATTGTAAAATAGGAGTTGCAGAGGGAGACGCGGAAATGGAACTGCATTCCAGAAGTGGTTACTTAAACCTCTTTAAAGCAAGGTAGTTTACAGTTTACTCAATAATTGCATTGAATATGTTATACGGTTGGTTGTTGATGGGTGGGAACAATCTTTGTCACCGATTAGATATTGTCATTATGGAGGGCAAGTGGTTCAATAGGAAGCTCACTGTGACATGCTATTTGAGTCCGAAGTAATCTCATGAGTTGCTTCTCAAATTTTTTAAGGGAGCAAACAAGTTGTTTTTTTCTTCAAATCAGAACAATTTTCTATATTACTCTTTAGATCATGTGTCAACAGTTTGGTCAATACCTGGTCGGATTTCCTTATGAAGATTATAGTCCCATTATGATTCTTTGGTTCTTTTATATATGACCACTCTGCGTGTGGAAGTGAAAGATACCTGCATACCACCCCATGTCACGTTTATACTTTATACGGTCTTCCAAGGATAATTAGTTTTTATTGATGTGGTAAAGAGTCGGTTGGGAAGCTTATCTTAACGGTTTGTTGTGTGTCACCTTCCTCTCGCATCATTTAATGTTTTCGTTGTGTGTAGCATACTGTGTTGTCGCCAAAGAGTCAGTTGGGAAGCATGTATTTATAGCTTTTTGGAACGTGTGAGAGCAGACACAAGAAGAGATATGGAGGTGCTAAAGTTGATACTTTGCCATCGCTAAAAGTCTTAAAAGTCCGAATTAGTTTTTAATGTTTGTATTAAATCCTTTAAGTCTATAACAACTCTTTTTCATTTGCTCACCTTATATTTACTTGTATTTGGCGTTGTCGGAAAATGTGGTTTTTCATGAGCATACTTGGAATGATATTGCATATGTAGTATGATAGTATCCATGATAAAAGCAGTTTCTTGAATCTTGCATATATTGATTAAAAATTTTCTGTAGAATTAATTTGCAAGTGGATGTTACGTAACAAATTATCTGATCGTTGTTCTTATTGCTATTGCAGACATTTTCTCGAGGCCTGCCCAATTGATATGCAGAGACATAGGCGTACCAAATTGAAATGCAGACTCTCGAGGCCTACCCAAATTGAAATGCAGCGACACTCGAGGCTTACCAAATTGAAATGCAGACTATCGAGGCCTACCCAATTGAAATGAAGAGACACTTGAGGCCTACCCAAATGAAATATATAGGCAGGTACTGAAGGAACTCATGGACTCAATAATGAGAGCTTGGTATAGACCCAGATCCTGACTCAGACCAATTCGTCAATGACAACTAGGTCTTATGTGTCCTGTGTCTTAGAATTGTAGTAATTTACTGATGATGGGAGCACACAAATATGTTCCAACTTTTTTTGTGTCTTATTCAGTTAAATTGACCGAAAGTGGTGGATGGATGTTGTAGTTGAATGTTCTTGGGTATTGTCAATGTATTAATGATATTTAATATTATTTTCAATTGATAAATCACCTGTCTAGCAGCTCAAATTGCAGTTGGCAGGTCCTTCACCAACTGGTCCTATGTTTGGTTGAATTCTTTGCCAACGTCACAACACCTTAACTAGCCAAACATTTGACGGATAAAACCTGTGCCGACTAAAATTCAATGTGGATTAAACTATTGACCATCAAAAACATTGGGTGATTTAATCCTTAGCCAACCACATTTAATGCCTTCACCAACTGAAATGTAGTGGATTAAAAACAAAGTCAATGACCGGGTCTTGTGTTGGCTGAATTCTTTACCAACCCAAACAACTGATACCTTGACCAGCTAGATATTTAACGGTTGAAAACCTCTACCAACAGAAGTTTAGTGGATAAAACTGTTGACCGTTAACACACTGGGTGGTTAAAATCCTTAAGCCACCGAAGTGTTCATTTTCAGCAACGAAAAACTTAGCGGGTGAAGTATTTCAGTGACGAACCTTTACACGTTCTACCAAGGACAACCATTAGTTATTGGAAAATTGTGCCGACAACAACTTCAGTCGATGACTTGAGTTGAAAGACATGTACATCAGCAACATGGTTGGTACAGGTCTTTAGCAAATAAGTCTTTAGCCACACAGCGTTTCTGTTGCCATGTTGATTGCTACAGAGAACCATCCACTAAAAACGACCCTGCACCAACCGAATATGGGTAGTCGCTAAAGTTCATTTTTCTTGTAGTGTTCGGTTTTACACATTGAGGACAATGTGAAGTTTAAGTGTGGGGGAAGTCTTTTGCATATAGAGTTTTTAGCCTTTTTGAGTCAAAATTTTCAACTTTTTTGTTAATAGTGAATAAAAAACTCCAACTTGTGGTTAGTTTAGAGTCACATAGTATACATGTCGCTAAGATTACATCGAGAATCTCATAATAGTGACTAAACTTAGAGATGACAGAGAACATGATCGGGTTTCTTACTTGTGTAAGAGTTAAAGTTGGATTTAACCATGCCAGTGGCAAATAAGGTGCAGACTGAATTCGGTATTAGAGTAGTGATCCCCTATAGTGGAGACTACCCATGTTACATAATGTGAGGCACCGACCTTCAATTCTTTGTACCTATCTAAATTTGTGCTTTTTGAGTGTGTGTTACCGTACGTAAATTCCGGGCAGAATGGTGAGATGTCCAATTTCCCACCATAGAAGCACTATTTTGATCTCTTGAGTGCTATTTTTATCAATCATGTTGGTGACATCGAATTGCTAACTTACATACCACTTGTGATCTTGTTCGCAGTTAGCACCATCCACCTTATCTCGCTCTACACCAACAGGTCCATAGAAACACCATCATCATCAACAAGAGGAGCATCACGAATTCGAAGGAAAGTTGAAAATGTTTAAGGTTTACAAGCAACAATACAAAAAAAGAATGAAAATTATCAAGATGAGAGTTCAAGGAGTTTATGATATCAAGACATACAAGTTGTGAAGAATCAAGCTGTAAAATACTTATACCATGGCCTTTGTATTTTATTTTATTTGTATTTTATTTCTCTTGTCTTAAAAAAAAAAAAAAAAAAAAAAAAAAAGACAAGAATTTTTTTTAGGTTTGTTAATAGTTTTTATTATTTTGTTTTATTTTTATTTTGTATTTGTTTTATTTCTTATTTAAAAAAAAAAAAAAAAAAAAAAAAAGAAAAAAAAATTATTGGGTTTGTATAGTTTGTTTTTAGTTTTGTATTCTTTCAATAAAGCCAATGGAAAGAAGGAATATCTATAATGAAGTTTCAAGCAATAAGGAATTAGAGGAAAGAATCATATTGTCGAGATTCTACGAAGTTCAAGAGTTATCATCAAGAGTTGAAGACCGAAGACGAAGATGAAGGCACCGATAGAAGACCGAAGACGTTTCTATGGATGCTGTGAGAGTGGTGCTAGCTACACGCCGAACAGATAACGAGGTAAGTAAGCATATTCCCACCTTCATTAAATGGTTGATTTCCTTTCGAAGAGATCGTCAGAAAAATGGTTTTTCAAAATTATAAAAGATGTGGGTTTTCAAAACATTCGGAGGGTTAAGCCTTCCTACTATTCAACGTGTCGCAGGATTCTCTCTTCATTCCAACCTGGACACATGTGTGACCCATAAAAAGTCATTTATTATTGAGAGCAATATCATAAAACCCTTTCTTGTGCGGCAGTCGAGACTTTGATCACTCCGAACCCGAATCTTTGTCGAGAAGGGATGGTTATTTCTCTCTCAACTTTTAAGAATGAGATTGTGTTCATTTATGTGTCTAACTTCTTATGACTAGTGTGCGGGAATCTCTATGTCTTCTTAGCGCGTTGGATGCTATCATTTCGGAGAACTAGTAAGTTGGAAAAATAGGTTTTGTGGGTAAATCTCTAGTAAACCCTCACGAGACTATAACTCGTCCATTAGGGACACCTAGGGGTTTAAAGGCTTGTTATTTATGCTAAAAGTGACCGTAGCCTCGACTTAAACGGAGTTTTATGTATTCTTTAGAATTGTTTTGTTTGATTTGCTCGAGGACTAGCAAAGTCTAAGTGTGGGGGAATCTGATAGGTGTCTAAAACACCTAATTTACTAGTTAGTAGTTACGCTTTCTTTGTTATTTTTCTTGTGAATTATGTACTTTACGCGTGTTTTTGAGTTTACTAGGTGTTTTGGAGTCCTTGGGAGCAAAAGAAGGCGAAAAGGTCCATTTGGAGTGAAAATGAGCAAAATGATTAATTCACGAAAGCGAGGAATGAGTCTGGTCGGTTCATCATACCGACGATAGAGCAAGGGCGGACATAGGCGCGTCGTTCACCGAAACCGGCGAGACTCACTTTGGCAGCTCTTATCCAAGTCACTGGATGTCAATATCCAGTCCGTACAGACATACCTAATTAGGTCGGGTGTTTCTCAGACAATTAGTTTGTCTTTCACTACCACTCAGCCTCAAATTCAGAAAGAGAGAAGGCATGGCAGCTCCATAATTCAGAGTTGGAGACGCAGAGAATTCACAGGTGAAATTCAGTGATTGTTTCTGAGAGATTATGAGAAACAAATATGAAACTGAGAATCAAAAGGCAGATATGGTTCATATATTTGCCGAAGCTGAATATCTGTACGGATTGGAGCTGTGGTACAGATCGATGGAGGATTAGAATCAAATCATGAAAGAACACCAAGGTTGAGGTGAATTGAAGCAGAGAATGAGAATGAGAAGATGGTCCTATTGTTGTCGGTTGTGGGTGAAATGTGAGACAAAATTATCAGGAAGAAAAGGAGATCTGAGATTGTGGAGTAAATGGGTTTTGATGGCTGTATTTGAGAAATCAGGAGCTCGAGATTGAAAGAGCTTGGGAATCAGTGACAAGCTCAATTTGGTATCAACAGAGTAACACACAGCAGGTGTTTGCAGAATTGCCTAATCCAGGAATAACTAAGGGATTGAAGCAGATGCGCTAGTTACTGCCATTCGAATTGGAGTAGTTCAGTGAGGCAGAGGTGGTGATTTCAGTTACACGAATATAGCAGCTGCAATCTGAGACAAGGAATTGTGTTGGCTTGCTGCCATTGTAAGTAGAGAGTTGGAAAGGATGAAAGGGCATTGCAGGTACAGCTATGAAGTGTTCCAGGGCAGGTGCTTTGCAATACAGGGAAGTAAATGATGGAGTGTTTACAGGGCATGAAAGTAATGAGTCAGTGGAAGAGAAGCTCGAGTCTGCAATGAGGTTTTGCCATTAGTTCTTGCTGGGAATACGAGATAGAGGTGGTGCTGTTGTTGCAGCAAGGGCTAGGCAGTGAAGAGTTGGGTAAGGATGACCCTGTTGCTGTGGAATGATGATTTGAATGAGATTGCCTTTGAGTTGGTGATGCTGTGATGCGTTCAGGGTTGAGCTGTGAAGAGAGTCATGGGGTTGATAATTGTTGAGAGTCAAGAAGGTATTGGTGGTGGTGATTGCACCTCAAATGAAGGAACTGGATTGGTGGAACTTATGGCGGGTTTGCAAATTGCGGGGTTGTATGTTTGCCGGGAAATGGAAGTGGATTATGTCTTTGTCTTGTTTATAAGCTATGGTGCTGTGTTGTTAATTGGCTGAGTGTTGCTCGCAGTGTTGCGAGGGGTTGCAGTCTAGCTATGGTGCTGAGTGTTGCGAGGGGTTGTTCGCAGTGTTGTTAATTAGCTGGACTGGGAATGGTCTGAGCATAAGGGTGCAAGCAGAGAATGGCACAAATGGGTATCTAGTGAAGCTGCGATTTCGTGTGAAGGCAGAGGAGTTGAATTGCAGGTGGAGCTAGTGGTTATGCTGTTGGCTTGGGTTTATGATGCTGCCGGAAATCAGTGAAGATGCCTGAGCTGAGAAAGGATTTGCAGTCGAGCTAATGTGTTTGAATTGAGCTACATCGAATGTGATGTGAGTGTGTTAAGTCGAGCACATGGCTTGAGCATATTTGAGCTATGCAAGAATAGGTTCAGCCAAGAATGGGTGAAGCTGCCAGTGAAGCTGTTGTTGGTTATGGTAGTTGGTTCATGTGGATTGAATGGGGTGACCGGCCGGCCGTGTCGCACCCGTGATGCAAAAGGTGAAAATACCGAATCTTGTGGTGGTCATGTGTGTTACTAAGGGCTGAGTGGTGGTGGTCCAATGGGAGCTGCCATATGCAATTGTAGCTCAGATGGAGTTTGCTTGTGTTGCAGTGGCGAGGAGAGAATGCATGAATAAAAATGCAGTGATTGTGCGAAAACGGAGCAGAATTGGTGCGGCGATGGTACTAGTTCCAGCTATCGGATTTCGGAACCGAGAGTGGGGATCGTAATGCTTCAGTGAATCGCGAAGCGGGTATGTGCTGGATGCAAGAGTCGACGGTCGGACATATGAGCTACGGGTCACGCTTTTGGGCGCGTTTTCGCAAGAACAAGGAATTGGTGTAGATGGTATTTTGTGATTGTGTGAATTGCAGAGATATGGAGATGAGCTGCTGGGAGTGTGCACTTGCTGGAGACAGTTTCAGTAGCCGGAGGCAAGTTCAGGTGGCTGGAGATAATTTTCCGGCGACGGATTCCGGCGACCGGTGACCGGATTCCGGTGATGACGTCAGCAATCCGGCGACACGTTTTGGACCCAAAAATTCCAGAAGATATGTTTTCACACATGGGCTTGGTGGACCACTTGGAGATGGGTTGTGAGAAGATTTGACCTAAATTTGGAAAGAGTATCCTTTTGGAATGGGAGAAGCATATAAATAGAAAAGTCTTTCTCTAAACCTAGATATCTCCATTAGGGAGACTTCTACTTTTGTTCTAGGGTTTCACATGATAGGTTCTTCTAAACTTTCTATGATGATTTCCAAAAACACAAGTAACTAAGTTTTTATTATTGGTTGAAGATGTAGTTGGATTTTGCAACCAAGTTATGATTTTTATGAATTAGTTTTCTCTCAATATTATCGTTTGATTTCTACGGGTTATAATAATTGCATGATTGATGTATTGCAATATGATTGAATGTTTGTTTAGTTAAATCTAGAATTGATTGAACTCACATCCATATCTATAGCTATTTTAGGGTTTTCATCGAGCGATAACCTTGAATACGAGTAGCATGATATGATTCTAGGTTGTAGTGATACATCCTTGTAATCATATGTAGAAATTGACCTTTGTCCGAATTGTCATGCGCAATGTGTGATAGTTGCATTGATTAGCCTATTTCTGAAACTTAATGCTCCTAGGAATTGAACTTAATTAGCGCAAGGCGTTAGGTTATTCTTTAGGTAGAATTCACATACGCAGCCCTAATGTGTGTGTGATGAATTAGGAAATTAATAGATTATCTTGCTCTCTTGATTCTCTAGGCTTTTGATGATAGCGAGATTAAATACGAATTCTATTCATATATTCATAAACTTGTTTACAATTGAAGATGAAACCTTTATCCAATATTTTCACATCCTTGATTAGCGTGTTTACTTTTATTTGTTTTGCTTTTATTTATTTCCGTTTATAAAAATCAGAAAATCCTCGGTGTTTTATATAGGGAACCATAACAATTTGACAACCTAGACCTCTCTGTGGGATCGATCCTTTCTTGCCCTTGCTTCATTATATATTTTGAGTAGTAAGAAAGTGTAATTTATTTTTGACGCTTACGACCGCGATGACGAACCAACCGAACTTTATACACTAATGTGGAATCTTATTTTACATAAGTTCGGTTAGCTATTGGTTGCAAACTAACCGAACTTATAGACCCTAAAGTTCGTTTACATTTCGGCCAAACCGAACATAACACTATAATCCTATTTACAAAATTCGGTAACATGTCCGTTAACCGAACTTCAAAAAACCTCCATTATTGGAGAGTTCGGTAACCTGCGTGTTTAGAAAAAGTAACCGAACTACACTTTCAGATGAGTTCGGTTACATGTTCTTCACACAAGGTAACCGAACAAGCCCAAATCTACTTAATAAATTCACATTTTTTTTTGAAAATTTGGACCAATTCAACCAACATTATCTAAGTTTAGAGCATACCTGGGTACCCAAATAGTCTTCCTCCGGTTGTGGTTTGTAAAATCCATCGTTTTCATCTTGAGATTGGCTTTGGGGAAGAATACATTCACCATCATTAAAATTAGGTGACACCCCAGTGGAATCTGCCTGGCTATTAGGTGAAAGTAATTCGCAGAGTTCTTGAGCAACCAGAACTTCGGTGCAGATATCATTTTCCAAATCAAAAGAAACTATAACTCTCTCGAGAGTTCTGATTCCCCGTTCATCAACTGGAGTTCCAAGCCAGTGAAGAGATCCATTAACAAGCGCAGGCTTAGTCCTATTTGGGCGAGACAAGCAAATGTCATAAGGAATGATATTCGGTAATGTTTTCCATGAATTTGAACCCAACGTGTATACATTAACTCTACAACCATAAAAAACTGTATCACCATAATAACGGAAGACATCTATTCTTATAATCTTGTAATCGTCAATCACACCATTATACCCAAGTCCAAAGTTGTACGTTCCGTCCCAAAACGTATCTACATTTTGCTTATAATGATCTATTATTACTGGCTGGGGTAATAGCTTGTATTCCCTGGCAGATGGATTCCAAAGGAAAAGACCAGAATCAGCGAATTTCGAAAACCAAAGACTTACCTTTTTAACAAACTTCATTAAGATCAAACCATTACAGGAACCAACTATATGGGTTGTATGACTTGCATCGTTGTAAATAGGTCGACATCTGAATGGATAATTTATCTTGACAATCGGACACTCATAAGATGTAGATAGCAATAATGGTGATCCACAAAAAATTTCATGGCGCCTATGACTTTTTCTCATAATGGATGTAAACCTACCCTGTTCAATAGCATGTTTATACTGATTATTATTTAAAAAAAAAAAAAACGGTCTTTGAATAACTCGCACCAATGTTTGCATACGCACCTGAATCTAAAGATCGATTTTACAGGTAAGAATGACAGAATATCGACAATGATTTCCACCGGAGGACTTGGCATTATGAATGACTCTTTCATCACTTCTTGAGGGGGTTCAGCAGTATCCACCATTTTTTGAGGTAATAGAGGCTCAGTATGGCTTTAGGGTTAGCATGTGCGGTTGACTTCGCGTCTTGACTGGGTTTTGTTTATTCAAGGTGCGTCCCACTTCTACGGATGGGAATAAAGTTGTGGAATTGCATGGCGAACGTGCCAATAACATTGCAGTTCTTAATTAATTGTTGAGTGTTAATCTCAGCAATATTGATGAAATTGAATCGAAATTTTTAGGCACATAAAATCATATGAGCCAGGTGAATTACTACTAATCAACTCAAACCAAACAATCATTACAGAACTCAAACATCATACATTAGCAAGTGATCCAATATTTCGGTGAAAATATGCGTAGCAATCTTTCCATTCCCAGGTAGATGTCTCATGACCCATCTGACAATCACAAATCTCTTGAAAACTATTTCGGTGATGGTTTTCACTTTTTCTTTTGTGTCTTGCATGTGATCTCTCCTCCATGTCATTCCTTAGGTTTTGCATTCCTCTTCCTTTCCTTTCAAGATAAGTATTGGATTTAAGTGACACTAGGCTCTCAGCATACGCTTCCAGTTGAGAAGACTTTGCTGAGATGTCAGGAATTCTCACAAGCCTAGATGTTTTATGTTTTAGGTCATAGATAAGTAGTTCAACCCCATCTTCTACATCATGCACAAAAAGAACCATACCATTCACAAAATCCATTAATTCCATCTGCTGAGAGTACAGTGGAATAGACCTCTCAAAAGAATCTCTTGTAACACTGTAAACCTTCGTCCAAGATTCCTTAACTCCATAACTTTTCATAGCCCATATCTCCATATTCATATCGTAGGTACTTCCTATTATGCACAGGCAACCATCTAAACTACCCAACAAAACATCAACAAAAGGTGACTCTGCCTTGCTGTCATGCCGCAGCAGTAATTCGCCGAGTTTTGTAGTAATCGGAACTTCAGCGTAAGTATTGTTATCCAAATCAAAAGAAACTACTCCCTCCGTTACTTTTTAAATAAAAGAAGTGAATTGAAATGGTCCCCATGACACTTGTCAGCAAAAGAAGTAAAGTGATATGATCCACATGACACTTGTCATCAAAAGAAGTTAAGAGAAAAGTGGTCCCTAAAAACTAAAGTAACATTTGACTTTCCCAATTACTTAAACCAAATTTTATTTTTTTGTAACATTTATTTATAGAAACCAGCCTATCAAAAAGTAACGGAGGGAGTATAACTCTGGAGACAGTTACGTGTTCGTTGACCGGAGTTCCAATCAAGTGAAGAGATCCATGAACAAGTGTAGATTTCGTAAGGAATGATATTTGGTAATTCTTTCCATGAATTTGACCCCAACGTGCATATATTAACTCTAGAGCCGTAGTAGATATTTACATCATTACCATAGTAGACATCAATTCTCATAATCACGTAATCATCAATGATGCTATTATACCCAACCCCATAGCTGCACGTTCTGTACCGACCAGGAGCATTCCGTTCATAGTGGCGTTTTATTACCGGCTTCGACAATAAATTGTATTCCATGGTAGATGGATTCCAAAGGATAAAACTACAATTTTTGATATTCTCTGTCTTCCAAGGACCTATGCTCTTCATTAAGATCAAACCATTACAAGAACCAATAATATCGGTCATATCAGGGAAAAAAGAAAGAGATTTAAATGATAGCGATCCACAAATAATTTCACGGCAGTTAAGGGTTTTTCTCATAATGGATGTATACCTTCCCTGCTCAATAGCATGTTTATGATGATTCTTGATGAAATAAGGGTCTTTGAATAAGTCGTACCACCGTTTGCATACGCATCTGAATTTTAAGATCGCTTTCACGGGTAACCATGACAGAATATCAACAACGAGTTCATCCATGAGGATCGACATCAGCAGGATCTTTTTCTTCTTCTATTTGCGGTTTCTTTCTTTCAAATATACGTAGAGGAGAGGGTAGGGTTCGATTTAGGAATAATTATAAGCCTGCACTTGATAATCAAACATCTAAATATAGGCTGGTTGTTTCTCGATCTGCTAGGACCTAGCTAGTGTCTAACTATACGTCAAAACCAAAATATCTTTGACTAGGTAAATATTTAGGAAATTATAAAGATTACACGGAATGCTGTCATTTTGCAATCTTCATTTATCTTCTCCGCACTTATGCTGCACGGACATCTTGCAATCTTTATTTATCTTCTCCGCATGTATACTGCACGGACACCTTGGTGGTCTTCTCTTCGCGTTCACTTGAACTTTTAGTATACGTGTTATATGATCGTTCTCATTTCTCATATCCAGAGAAAATTCGCCATTCAGATGTGTGTGTGTTGTAGAAACCTTTCTACCAATAAATTGGTAACGATAATAGTTTCTACGGAAAATGGGTCATTTGTCCAAAAAAATTTAAAACACGGTTCAAATGGACGAGTAAAAAAATTTATGGGTGAAATGGACAAAAAAAAAAAAATAGCCAGGATGAAACCGGATTCATCCCTGCTTAAACTTAAAAAATAGCAAGGATGAAACTGGATGCATCCCAAAAATAAAAATAAGAAAAAAAATATTTCAAAATGGACAGGATGAAACCGGTTACATCCTGCCTATTTTTAAATTTTTGTCCATTTAAACAGTATCTAAACCTAACTGTCCTTTTCACCCAGGAAATTTTGATTTTGGTCTTTTTAACCAATTTTGTGTAGTTTCTAAACAAAATGTCTTAAGATTGTTGGATAAATAACTTTGTTACCGATTCTCCAATAATACAACTCATGTATTATCCACTGATCCTTTACAACTTCTTGTAACACGGTTTTCACTTATGTATTACATCTTATAATACCAACAACAAACAAGAAAAGAATGATAAAGAAAAGATGACCAAACTAAACAAAACTTAAGCAAACTTACTTGAGTGTATCGAAGCGAGTAATCTCTTTGCTTAAGACATTTACCTCGCTTCAATACACCCAAGTAAATTTAAGCGAGTAATCTCTGCATTGCTCAGCATTGGCAATGTAAATAGATGTTGTCAAACCACACTGACCACCTACAAAGGCAACCATTCAATTACCCAAGGGCCATATTTAAAAGTTTTCTATATCATCATTTGATTTATGCTGCTAGTATATTCGGAGATTTTTTTTTAATTTATCAATATTACAACTAACTACTAGAAAAGAAAGAATTCTTTAATGAGAATGGTAAATTTATTTTAACAACAGACTCGTTAAATGATCAGGCCTGTCCGACCCGTAAAATTAGCTGGCAGTCCGGTCTTCCCCCCATATTATACCCTACACCTTCCTGACGAAAACTAAAACCCTAATCTTACAAATACACAAGAATTAAAAATTAATAGTAGAAAAAGAAAGAGATCTGTGATGTCGATCCTCCCAGACGAACTTATCGTTGATATTCTATCATTGTTACCCGTGAAATCGATCTTAAGATTCAGGTGCGTATGCAAAAAATGGTACGAGTTATTCGAAAACCCTTGTTTTATTAAGAATCCTCGTAAACATGTTATTATAAAAGGTGAATTTAGGGGCTTTTGTAGGTTTAGACATCAGTTATTTCAAACACCATTACCCTCTGAATCTTCATTATTATCATCTAAATCTAATGGGTGTACCGAGCCAATAGTCGAGATGGATTATCCATTCAAATCTCAATCTAATACTAATATAACGGTCCTTACTATACTTGGTTCTTCAAATGGTTTGATCTTAATGAATTTTATAATGGTTAATAATTCTACACATGTTGGTATTTTCCTCTGGAATCCATCAACCAAGGAATACAAGCTAGTACGGGAGCCGGTCGGAACATACAGTTTCGATGGAAGACACTATGGGCTAGGTTATAATCGCATAACTGATGATTACAAGATTATAAGATTAGATTTCTCGCATAATTATGAAATGGACCGGTATGATGATAGCTGGGACCGGGATAACTACGATCCTGAGGTTTATTACGGTTGTAGAGTCAATGTATACACATTGGAAACAGATTCATGGAGAACATTACCAGATATGATTCCTTATGACATTCGAGACCGTCCTACAAATAGGACTAAACCTGTACTTGTTAATGGATCTCTTCACTGGGTTGGTACTCCTGCAGATGGAAAGGAATTGAAAACTGTCTCAAGAGTTATAGTTTCTTTTGATTTGGAAAACGATATCTGCTCCGAAGTTCCAGTTACTAAACAGCTCTGCGAATTGCTTTTACCTGATAGCAAGGCAGACTCACCTAATTTTGACGATGTTTTGTTGGGTAATTTAGATGGTTCCCTTTGTATAGTCGGTGGCTTCTTAACAGATACCTACGAAATCATGAATATTGAGATATGGGTTATGAAGGATTACGGAGTAAGAGACTCTTGGACTAAGATTTTCACTCTCACAAGAGATTCCATCGAGCGGGCTATCAATGTTCCTATGATCTCTCAGGTGGAGTTAAAGGATTTTGTGGATGGTAAGGTTCTTTTTGTGCGTGATGCAAAAGATGAGCTTTCACTATTTATATATGACCCAAAACATGAAATGTCTAGACTTGTAAGACAACAAGGTATCTCGATTTATGATTGTCATCTGGAAACTTATGTTGAGAGCCTAGTGTCACTTAATTCTGGTTCGAAATCATGGCATGACAAGGAGGGTGTCGAGAAACCAAGATAATTAGAAAAAACATCTCAAGAACGAGAAGGAGATTATTACATGCAACGCAAAAAAGAAAATTAAGGCAAAAGATTTCTCTGGGTTAATTAAGGTAGACTTTTTTTTTTTTTTTTTTTTTGTTCATCATGCTGTTTTTAGAAGCAATAAACCAATATTAGATTGGTCTTATTTCGTTTTCATTCTGGATATTGAATCGTGTTTTTTATCTTTTGTAAATCGGCAAGTGTTGAAGAATCGAACAACTAACCTCATATCGCATGAGCGTCATATGCTCTAGGAACATAATAAATGCCTTTCGGAAATGTAGATCTCGGATGAAACTCATGATTCACATATATGAAAGAGAAGTCAGACTAAATCATTTTCAAAACGTTATCCTTTTTCTTTTTGTGCATCAGTCAGATGGGATCAATTTTTATATCTGCAAAAATGGTCCACTATTCTTCTTTTTAGCGTATACAAAAACAAAAACAAAAAAAGTCTTCAGATTTGATATTTTTGCACAAATGACAAGTTGGTGCAAGTAACCTGCAAAGCTAGACTTGGATCCTTGGGATATCCAGCCACGCCTAGCGGTCCCACTGCGAACCTATGGTGGCAGCCTCATATATCACTATGTCATACACCACTTTCCAACCCTATCTAGAAACAGGACGGGGTGGGGATTTAAACGGCTGACCTCCATGATATGGAAGGCAACGCAAAATCAACATCTAAGCTTCTGCATATTCACCCTTGCGTGAAGTTCTCAGCTTTGACATTGAATACCTAGTACCCGGGTATATAGTTCACGACCCATTGCAATATTGGAACATGGTAACATTTTTCCGAGCAACGCAAACTGAAACATTGCAATATTGTTCGTCTTCTAAGAGATCACAGATTTTCAGAACTCTAGCCGTTCTAGTTCGGATCATATAAAACCAGTGAGGTCTTATCTTTCAAAAATAGTACCATACTATTATGGTGTTCAGTGTACTGCCATCTTGGAATACTGAATGGAATTAATTACCATTGGTTGTCCGTTATCAGCTTTGGAATTAGTCACCGTATGGAGCGGAGATTCTTGGTTTTGCGAATTCAGCTTTGGACTTGAAAGAATATTGATGTTGTCATACCACATTGACAACCTAGTATTTTAAGGTAACCCATTTTACCCAGTGAGAAATAATTAGTAGTTGAGTACAGCGGGAATGACATGTGTACTTTAAATAGGCTGTCTATAGGAAATGGACTTATATCTGTGGTGACTCGCTAGTTGAGCAATTCAACTGATGATCAAAATCAAACCAGCCTCCACTGTGGTACTTTCTTTCAGAACCTTGCTCTGGGCATGAGACACTTGTATGAATGTAAGGAGATTTTGTTATGGTTTTAGTTCTCAGTATAACATGTTCCCCTGCTACGCAGCTAGAAATTTGGATACTCCACTCTTTTTCTTGGAAAAAGTGAAAGTTCTGGGATACCTGGGAATTCCTTGAGAGTGTCGTATCCGATCACAAATGCAGTTATAACTCCTTATATATGAAGCTTTGGATCCTTGTCCATTGCATGGAGTTGCTTTCATAAAAAGACTACACTACAAAATAAAACCTGATCAATATTGTTGTTGGCATATGCATGAATTTTTACCATCCTAAATTGGGGCCTAGGTAGATTAATTGGGCCTATCGAAATTTTATTTCCACCACAAATAATGATAAGGGGTGTCTAAATTTATTGAAACTTCCAAAATTACCCTCAAAAAAATATTAATATTACTAAATTACCCATCAACTCTTAATAATAAACCTAAAACTAAAATCAGTTATCATTTCCATCTCCTAAACCGATTCTTGTCTTCTTCTTCTCCCTCTTTTTTTCATTTTTTTGAAACCAAAACATCGTGGATTATCGACGATCCAAATACGATTAATCGTTTTCTTCTTCTATAAAATGTCGAAACCATAAAGATACAAACAAGCAACTGGAATCACTTATCCTAGTGACTGTAACCCCATAATTGTTAAAGAAATTGGAAACAAACCGAAGAAGAAAACGGTTGCTCGAGAAGAAGCATCTCTAATCGAACAACAACAGGAGGAAATGGGTCGAATCAGGTACTTTTCTATGAACCCAATCCTGTAAACTAGGTTTTAGTAACATGTAATCGCTTAGAAATCGAAATTTTTGAAATCAAAACATTTGCTTGTTCATAGAGTCGGATTACGTTAATGTCTAAGTAACCCGATTTATTTTAGAAACGGGTTATGTTCTTAAACTTATAGACCGATTGTTCTGCATGTAAATTAGAATCAGAAGACATTAATGTATAAATAATCCGATTATTGTAGCCATTGTTTCTGTAACTAATTTTTGTTAGAATCGGATTACATATGTGTTCACAAAAACCGATTATGTAGCCTTAAAATTCTTATATGCTTAGTCAATAATCGGACTTTATATGTATATCGATAAAACCGATTGTTGGTTTTATAGTTAGAATCGGGTAACATTATCACTTGAAAAATCCTAGTGATTGTTTTATTGTTAGAATCGGATTAAATGAGCAGTTTAGTAAACCGATTGTGTATTTGTTATGTTCTGAATCGGTTTTTATATGTATATCGAGTAAACCGATTGTGTACCTTGACTTAAAAAAATGCATTCGATTCCATTGTTGTTTACTGCTTAACTCCGTATTGTAATGCCAAACAAGGGCAACCAACGAAAGCAAGCCGAAAAGAAATATAAGAGGAAACATGACCTTGATTCTCCTAAGCCTTTGGCACCTCGTCGAAAAGACAGTGAAAATTTGAATGCTTCGCACCGAAGGTCCACGGGTAGTAAAGCCAAAGGGATCAGCATCAATGACCCACCACCTCAAGTGGAGCAACCAACAGACGAAGAATCTGATTCCGATATACCTACTGAACAAGAAGGTGGTGAAGAAGAAAGTTATGAGGAAGTTAATGAGAAAGAAATTAGTGGCAAGGAAGGTGGTGAAGAAGAAAGTAATGAGAGTGAAAGTGATGAAGAACAAGGTGAGGATGAAAGTGATGAAGAGATAGGAGAAGTTCAAGAAAAAGTGCAAGAACAAGTCCAAGGAGGAGAATATCAACAACAAGTCCAAGGAGGAGACGTTGAAAACCAAGATAAGATAGATGGTAAGAAGAAGAAGAAAGGGAACCGCATGCCCGACCCACTGAAGATGTTTTCTCGCGGCCCTAAGGATCCCGTTCACGGGTTACTCGGTGATGGAAGACAGATGTTATGGGGGTACAAAGACAGTTGGGCCGCCGTCGTTTGCCATAAAATAGTAAGTACCTAAAACTTATGCTATGTAACATAAAAATTATTATTCGTGTAGTGTTTTGAATGTTGTCCATCAGGTTTGTTTTGTTTTATAGGATCACAAGGATGTCGTTCGTCTTATGAAGCCAGGAACGTCAGTGAGTATGATAAGGCAATGGCCACTCGCAAGCAATAGAATCAACCGTTGGAGAAGTTCCCGAAGTAATCGATCTAGTCAATTCAACGGGTTTGATGCCCGCGGTCAAGAATTTGGACCTTGGTTACGACAAACCTCTTTGTTCCACCTTTGCCGAGAGATATTACGGGGAAACAAATACTTTGCATCTTCCGTTTTGAGAACTGACGATAACTCCAAATGATGCGAAGTTCATTACCGGGCTAAGCATAGAAGGTAATGCAGTAAAGCACAAAGAGTACGCGCAAGATTTTGAGTGGGATAAGATTTACGCGTTCACCAAGGATGTGTTCCAATGGGATGAGGAGAGGATCAAGTTAGAGATGCTGGTAGGCAAGTCAAAGAAGAGGATATTCCATCTCTCGAAGCTGAGGGACAGCTTCATGGTAACAAAGAAGCTTCGTGCCGAGGGAAATGTGCTGACCAGGGAACGTATCATCGCCACGACCAATGCGTATGTCCCTCTACGTCCTAGGAGCTGTTATCTTCCCCGACGTTTCCGGTTCCCGTGTGAGCGCCAACTTTATCCAGCTGTTGCAACCATTTGACAAGATTCACGAATACTCTTGGGGCACATCCATGGTTGCACACTCGTTGAACGAGTTGAGAAAGGCTTCTAGGGCTCAAAGGAACCAAACCGAAGGGAATATGGCATTTCTACAAGCGTGGATATATTTGCACTTCCCAATATTTATTGAAAGGGCTTTTGAGAACAAGGAATGGGACGGAAGGTATTATGGAGACATGTACACCTACAAAAATAAGTTGAAGCACCAAAAAAGGGATTATCTGAGTTGAGACGCCAGTTGGACAACTTGACGACGAAAGATGTTGTCTTTGATCCTTACAAAAAGGATTTGGCTAAAGGAAAAGGATAGAAGGTTGGGTGCGAAGAGCAAAGTTATTATTGGGGGCATTTGTTTCACCAAAGAGGATATGTAATGTACAACCCGTCGAGAGTCGCAAGATAATGCGGTTACGTACAAATAATCCCAAAGGAGCACAAGATGTTCAAAATCAATGAGAAAAAAACCAAATCATATGATAATGATATCGACATTGTTCACAAGCCTTTACCATCATGTGATTATTGGGAAGACAGAGCTTTTCACAAATATCCTCTGCAAGGTCCATCTCGAACAGATGATGATGCAATTCCGGATTACATGTCATGGTACCTGAATGTTTCGCATACTCGAGTGATACGAGTAGATGAGAGGCCCAAGATAGAGGACAAAGATACGGCTCTCGAATTCCTGATGCATATTGTTACTCAACTACGATTTTGTTAATGGTTTTAGCATTATATATTGAATGTTTGTTCTTTGAAATTGAAACAAAGAAGACGAGTCGGGCACTTGATAACCCAAGCAAAGCTAGAAATCAGGGAAGGGAAAAATGTTAACGCCAATAAAAAGCTGATCGATGAATTGAACAGTCTCGAAGATGTAGAAGCTGGTGCAAAGTTTGGGGAGCTAGAGGCGGAGGAGGAGGAGCCAAGGAAGAAGAGGACCCCCAAAAAGGATGACTGAAGGTGCATCAAGCAGCGCCCAACCTGGTAAACGAGGAAGCGGTGGGCGTGGCCGTGGCGGCGAACGTGGTCGTGGTAGGGATGTTCATGAATGAATGGTTATATTCATGTGTATGTATTTAAATATGGATAATTATGGAGTCAAAACTTATGTCTTGTCTTAAACTTATTGTCGAATTATGTTTGGTTATGTTCCTAGTTTATGAATGACTTATTTTTGTTTCTTTTGAAAATTGTTTGTGTTTGTGCAAAACGCGATTACAATGTGTGTGCAAAAAATGCATATTCTGGCATTTTTTAGTCAGAATCGGATTACATGTCCCCATATGTAATCCGATTCTGACAGTTTCCCAGATGTTCAGTTTCAGAATCGGTTTACATGTACCAATATGTAATCCGATTGTCATGATGAAAAGTTCTCAGATCATTTTTGCCTAGAATCGGTTAATATGTACCTACATTAAATCCAATTGTTTTGAAGAAAATTTTTGTATCTTTTTTTGCCTAGAATCGGTTAACATATGCATTACAAAAGCCCGATTTAGTGAGAGGCATATTTTGCAAGATTTTGTAAGGAAACAATCGGTTTATGTGATCATCTCTAAAATCCGATTGTTTAAATTGAATTCAAAAAAAATATCCGTTGAGACTTCATCTATATAAGGACAACCTCTTTGAGCCAGTCCCACATGACACACTTAGCCTACAAAATGGAATGGGAACCGTTTGAAGATTGGTGTATCGTTAAATCGTTTGCTAATACGTCTTGTGAACATCCGAATGAAATCTATTCAATGTTTTGGAAGAGAGTTAAAGAGTTCTTTTACGGACGTACCACGAATCCCAATAACCGTAAATGGAGAGACTTGGCTTTTCGATTCCAATACATAAAAAGCGCAATGCGAGAGTACGTAAAAGTTAGAAATATGGTGTACCACTATCATCCGCGAGCTCCTCTTAGGGAAAAAGTGAATAATGCGATCATCTTTATACCTATGTCAAAAGTTCACATACTAACATTTAAGAAATCATTGAATTTCAGTTGGAACATTTCAACGGGCTATGGAGAAACCGTAATGGGGAAACTAAGTTCATTCACCACAAAGAATATACTACGTTGTACCGACGTGCTCGAAGGTTCATTGACGAGCATTTGATGTGTCAAATTCTAGAATTCCCATACTGAATCCTACATATGTACTGCGCTGATTTCCCAACTATGTAATGAATATTTTGTATCTGAAAGTAAGCTATAATCGGATTATATAGATATATATAAACACCGATTGTTGAAATCGGTTTACGTGGGTATTGATTAAACTCCGATTCTGGGTTTACATCTTCATTCTAATAAACCCAACCCGAGAATCGGTTTACAAATGCACTAACATCAACCGATTCTGGATCGAGTCTTTTGGAAAAAAAAATTAAATTTTACAAGTGTTGATTATGCATTAATCATAGTTAATTTCAGGATTAACTTGATTAAACAATATTTAATTATCCGAATTACCACTAATTTAAGAAGGGCATATTAGGTATTAACATATATATTGGATAAGGGGTTTCTAAGAATTTTTACTCAATGACCCTATTTTGTCATGTAGCTATAGGCCTCAACTTATCTACCTAGGCCTCAATTTAGGAAGGAATTTTTAATGCAAACCGAGACATTGAAATATTGTTTTTAAAAAAAAGGGTTACAAATGTTTCCAAAAAAAAAAAAAAAATTGCAAAGGAACAACGAAGCGCAATAGAAAAGAGAAAATGGGTCATTTGTCCAAAAAAATTTAAAACACGGTTCAAATGGACGAGTAAAAAAAAACAAATGAAATAGCCAAAAAAATAAAGAAGGATGAAACTGGATTTCATCCTGGCTTATACTTAAAAAATAGCAAGGATGAAACTCGATGTATCCTGTGTAAAGTAAAAAATAAAAAAAAATATATTTGAAAATGGACAGGATGAAACTGGTTACATCCTGCCTATTTTTAAATTTTTGTCCATTTAAACAGTATCTTTTTAATTTTTGGCTATTTAAACAGTATCAAAACCTAAGTGTCCTTTTCACCCAGAAATTATTTATTTTGGTCTTTTTGACCAATTTTGTGAATAGAAAAAACAGAACCCAAAAAATGGGTACTTTTTAACCACATAAACATCACTCTGGTGGTTGAATTTGTCACATCCCAACTAGGTTGGCACCACAACCACAACCAATCTTTTCAGAAGCAAACTAGTCATGAGAATAAATGAAAAATATATTAGCTTTATTAACCAAAGGAAAACGCGAGACCAGAGAAAATAAGATTGATCTAGCTAACAGCGAAACTGTAGTAGTGGAAAATCCTACTACTACACTCCTTAAACAATATATATATATATATATAACAAATTATGAAACCATTGTGAAGAACACTTAAAGAGATTTTATTAAGTTTAGAAATCAATACAAAGAAGATAAAATCCAAACTTGGGAAACAAATAACTTTCTTTCTCTAAATTTCTATCTCAACTCTCAAAAAGACCTGTCCCAACCACAAGGGTGGCTGGTCCTATATGTAGGGATTTTACATAGTGGAGGACAGCTAACAAAGCCCCAATTTTCGGATCTTACATGCGATATCTTCGCACCCATGTATCTGGCCTTCTCGCACGTGCTTCTCAACTTCTTACAGGTTCCACATTTTACCCGTGACTTTGTGACATCACTGATTTCGTCATTCAGGATATACTACGTGTGAATTTCATTCACTCATTTCTAATTCAGTTGCT
Organism: Papaver armeniacum; assembly: GCA_023531295.1. Classification (NCBI taxonomy): domain Eukaryota; kingdom Viridiplantae; phylum Streptophyta; class Magnoliopsida; order Ranunculales; family Papaveraceae; genus Papaver; species Papaver armeniacum. The sequence continues at coordinate 727,526 of JAJJWW010017263.1, read as the reverse complement.
TCGCGTGATTTATCGGCTATGCGGTATTTAACCCCTACGTTTTGCCTCTTCTCTTAGCGATCTTTGTTGGAGAAAGAGCGATGAGAGAAAATTTTCTTAGTCATCTTCGCTCCTTTACACAATGTATGTCACACCCTATCATATTCTTTTCAACCGACATGTTTCCGTTTTTTTGGCATAACCGTTCACACGTTCTCACTTTCTCACTTATTACCGGCACGTCATCTTTCCCACCTGGCGTAACCGGTCATATTTTTTCCTATCTAGTCTTTTGGAAGAGAGTTTCATCTTCTTTAGTTCTTCTTCTTCTCAAAACTTTTCCCATTTTCTTCCCGGAATCTTCATCTTTTCCTCTTCTGCTAGTGTTTGAGCTCCGTGGATTCTGCTCAAAGGTTCGTTTTATTTCTTTTATCTTGCTCTTTGCTATGTATAGCTTGTTTCTTTTATCATACTATTGTTATTTTGATGCTATTGTTCTTTCCATACTGTCATTTTATTGTTCTGCTGATGTTATCGATAATTCCCATATTGGTCTTGTTGCAGTAAAATTTCTTCTTCTGAAACTCGTTTCACCGTTCCCAACCCTAATTCTTCTTCAAAGACCAAAGATGACAGGTCTCTCAAAAGGAATCCTTCGCATGACAAGGTAGCAAGAAACATCTTATTTCCTTTAAACAATATTGTTGCATCTGTTTCTTATCTGTATTGTTATTCGCAGGCTGACGCGAAGGAGAAGGATAAGAAGGCTAGAAGGAATAAACAACTTCCTACTATTGACACTCGCATGGCTCTTCCGAGTTTTAAAAAGAAGTCTATCACCACACAACAGGGACCTTCTGGAAGGACCATTCCTTTTATTCAGGCGAATGCCTCTGCTACTGATCAAGCGAGTATCTCAACCTCTCTGCCATCTACTACCCTTTCTCAGGCGAACACTATCGCGTGTTCATTATTCTCTACCCCTGATGACGGTCTCGTTCAAAACCCTTGTAAGGACCTTATGCTTGTAACTCCTCCGCACTCTTCTTCTTTTCCAAGCAAGATTTCTAGCTCCCAAGAGTTGAGTGTTACAACTCAGGCCATCACCTTTTCTACTGAGGAAGTCGTTGCATCCTTGCAAGATATACCCCTTTCTATTTCTTCAACTATCCCCACGTCTATGTACTACCTCGACTCTTCTCCTTTGAGATTTTTCTCACCCATTCCTTCCATGAGTACAATATTAACCACTTCTTCTCTTCGCACAGCTGCCTCTTCTCAGGCGAGTTTGATCTCTTCTGAGGCATTTGTCCCTGATGCGGCAAACTTGGGAGCAAAACCTCTTCTCAATATTGTTCAGCTCTCACGCTCTTCTTCTAACGATCCGTATCAACAGCGTTTGTGCGAGTCTCTTGTCAAGCTTTTGGGCGACACTTCTCCGGATAAAACTACTAGGAGTGAGATCTTCGCTCAGATGGATCCCTCAATCAGTGTTGCCTTTGATTGTATGGAATATCGGCGCCGATTTATCTAGGATGAAGGGTTTTCAGAGTCTAGTTCCCCCATTCGAGAACTTACTCAGCTGAATAACAAATTGAAACCTGATGTGCATGCTGGTGAAGTCTTGGCCGAGAAACTTCTCACCAAGAACCAAGAGCTTATAGGTATTCCCTTCTTTTTCTTACTAGTCTTGAGATCTTACCTTATCTCGCTTCTCCCTTAAGTTTTATTGCATGTATTTATTTGCACGTACTTTTCCCTTTTTTGCCCCTGCTTGTGAGAATATATAGATTTAAACCAAAAGTGAGTCATGGAAAGGTACGATTACCAATATTCAGCTGTGGATGCTTGTGCGGAGAATAATAAGTTGCAACATCAGTTAGACCAATTAACTAATAATAATTCATATTCGCTTGATCAACTTGATAATTTGAAAAATGAGAATTATGGCCTTAGTACCCAGAATGACTTCCTAAAATCCCAAGTGTCCAAACTTAAAGGGTTGTTATATGCTGCTCACTTAAAGAATCAAACTCTATCAGAGGAAAACCGCACTCTTTCGGACGAAAAATAATCTTTTTTGAGTGAGAGGGCGAACATTACCCAACAGTACCACGCTCTTCGGCGAACTTGCACTGAGCAAGAGGAAGATCTTCGTGCACTAAGAAACGAATATGACCGAGATATGAAGAAAGTGTCCTTAGAAAATGAGAAGATTATTAATAGAAAGGTAAAGATGAAAGTTGAAATGAACAAGCTTCGCAAACAACACACTCGCTTGGGAAGCTCGCATGACATCTTGAAGAAGAAGCATGCCTCTCTATCTAAAGATGAGAAGAAAATTCGCTCCCGTCTTGAAGGCTTGATAGGTGATGACTTTGATAAACACTTGGAGAGTATGAGAAATAGTGGCCTTGCCTTGTCTCAATATTACCTTTCTCAGATGGAAGGTAGTGACATCAAGCTGAATACCTTAATTAAACTTTCTGTTTCTCTTTAGCATTGCTTCTTTCATTCGACTTTGTGGTTTCTAAACTAATTATAATATTCTTTGCATTCACAGTTTCTGAGAAGTCCAATCAACTCCTTGTTAAAAAGTTGAGGTCTGATTTGGCTATGGCTCACAAGAATGTTAGGGATATTTCCTCCACACTTTCATCTTGTCGTGACAGGGCACAGAGGAGACAGATATACCTTGAGCAATTGATGAAGATTTATGTCAAGAATGCTCGGAAAGGATGTCGCACGCGAAGATAATCTTCAGGCCAAAGCTTTCGCGATGGGATATGCATCGCCAATTCGCTTCCTCTGGAGGAAGTGGAACCTCTTGAAATTCCTCGACAATAAAGCCCGATAGCGACTATGATTATGTTAGCTGTGACGAGGAAGTCCCTCTTCCTGAAGATCAACCCGAGGGGGATGGAGCTGGTGGCAATCTTCTTGATGTACCGAATACTGAAGTTACTCCTCGTGCTGAAGCTCAAGCTATTTCCCATGCTGAAGCTTATGCGAAGGCCTCTACTCCAATCTCACCTCCTGCTGCTGAGACTGAAGCCATTGATTCGCATGATGAAATAGCTTCCTTCTATTTCTACATTTTTGAACTTGTTTGGATCTCGCTTTTTGTTTTTGTTTTTTGTTGCACATTTAAAGGAAGACAAATTTGTTTCTAAAAATTATACCTTGAGAAATTGATGAAGATTTATGTCAAGAATGCTCAAAAGGATGTCGCACGCGAAGATCATCTTTAGGCTAAAGCTTTCGCTGATGGGATATGCATCGCCAATTCGCTGCCTCTGGAGGAAGTGGAACCTCTTGACATTCTGACAATGAAGCCTGATAGCGACTATGATTATATGATTATGTCAGCTGTGACGAGGAAGTCCCTCTTCCTGAAGATCAACCCGAGGGGGATGGAGCTGGTGGCAATCTTCCGTAATATTCGTTTCTATGCAAGGTTATTTTCTAATTATATGAATAATACTTTCTTTCCGTAATTCCCATACTTTCCTCTATTATTTGCATGTAAGATAATAATGTTTTCATAAAATACTTGCCAAAAAGGTAAAGTCCATTTAAGAAGGATGATACATGTGCAACTGTAAGATATATGTTATGTGAATATTAGATATTACCTGTGCGAACGTAAAATATCAGTTATCTTGATATAATATATTATTCATGCGAATGTAAGATATAACTTATGCGAATATGTGGTATTGTGTATGCGAATATGCAAATAGTGTGTATGCGAATACAACCCCTTTTTAGAAAACAAAGATTTTTATGACATGAGCATTTACTTAGGTCTCTTTGTGTTTGAAAGTGAGGTTTTATTGAGCCTCCCTAAGTAGAGGTCTTAGTCGGCCTCTCCTGCTGATAGGGCTTATCTTTGCCTCATGATATTATTTTGGCCATGCGATAGAGTCGCAGGACGTCTTTATGTTTTCGCGTATTGACCCATTGACCCTACCTTATCATCTTTCGTATTATTGCCTCTGCAGGATATGTGCATGTGCATCAATACGACAAGCCTAATTACTCCCGTGAGTAAAATCCTTGTGACATTAACGTCTTTGACACAATTCAGCTCCCTAGTGGAGGGTGCCGTCCTTATCTTCCCCTTGATTTACCTTTCAAGAAGGGCCGTACCTAGTAGTAAGGCCACATAGGCAGTCGCCTAGGGCCCCCGGATGACAGGCCCCCCAAAATATGTATTTTTTTTTGTATAAATACTAATTTTTGTGTATTTCGCCCATCAAAGAAGAAAAATAAAATTATTATTGTGCATTGTAGTCTCTATAAAATTCTAGAGTTTTTATTTGTTAGCTTAAGTTTTAACTATTTTGGTCAAAAAATCATTTCTATAAAATCGCAATTTTTTTTATCCGTTTGGCCAAATTTTAACTATTTTAGCCCGATAAAACTTTGGCTCAATTAGTATTCAACTTTCTACAGATGAAATTAAAAACTTAACTAACTAGCTAATTTTTTTTATATTTTCTTGATGATAGCACTTTTAAGGCATCATGCAACAAGGCTAAAAATTATCCAAAATATGACATGGGTTCCGATATTGATGGGACAACATGACTTGTATATCGAAATGAAAGTTCTAAAAAGCATTTGCCACAATAAATTGAAAGGGAAATTGAATTTCTTGAAAGGTATGGAAAGTTGCTACTGCAAAACTTGCACACATGATTTTATTGACAATTCCAGTTACAGTTGCCTCGGTAGAAAGAACTTTTCAAAGTTATACCAGATTAAGTCTAATATTCATTCAACAATTAATGTCGCAATATTTTTTTCCCCGACAACCTAGCAGTGTTATCTATCTAGGATGATATCATCAAGGAATCCAGAAAGGTCAAATTTAATAAATTTGTTACTTTACTCTATAGGCGGGAATACCATAATTCTGGTAACCAGGGAACCCACTCTCAAACTACGGAACGAACTGCTTTCACAGCCGGGGACCAAGATCCGTAGCAAGGCATCCAATGGGGAATCGATCTCTAGCAAAGGTTTTAGCACCGATCTATCATACATGTACTCAAGCTTATCGGAAGTCTCCCAATAGTGCACTCCCTAAATGGGATAGGCCCTCTTCGAGCGGTTTTATAAGTCAGCCAGTAAAGACCCAGTGAATTGCAAAAGGTTCCAAGCTTCTATTGTGCAAATTTTATTGTATCTCCATGATGTGACTCAATAATGTTGTAGTAATAAGGTTCGTTGAGACTTGTGAAAGCAAAAGATTTTAGACTTATAAAAATTAATAATAGAGAAAAATTAACACAAAATTGTTTTAAGATGTGAGAGAATAACCAAGACACCGATTCCACTATAACACATGAATGAAATACGGTAAATAACCCAAAACTCTAATTATCTTTTAAATCCCTTGTTTCTTAATTCACAAATAATCATACAAATTCTCAAAAATTAATTGTATCCCTAAGCATAGATTATCTTAATACAAAGCATAACATATCTAATTGAATCACAACTAATGAAAAGAATTTTGCGAACAATTTAAAACTCTGCAAAAGCAGTGATTGAGTGAATTATAAATTAGAGCAAATAAAATGGTTACCGCTTATTCATGCGTAAATAGCTTCCTCATTGCCTTGGTTGTGGGAGAATTAGCCGCTCATCATGTTGGAAACACGCTCAAAATTCATTATTATTGCTCAAAAATGGTTTACAAATGATGAACAAAGGAGAATAAGATGAAAATCGGGTTTGCAACGATTATAGATGTTGCAAACACTCATTACAAACTACGATAGAGAATAAGTGCTTCATGTCTTGTAAGTCTGCCCCACTCCGTATTACAACCCACGTCTATGTGTCGCAGACACTGTAGAAGAACGATTTGCTTATCTTTGGTCCGTTCTTCGTGTTCTTCAGAGAAGCAGCAGCAGAAAATGGCAGTCTGCAACTTCGATTTTTTTGCTTTTCTCGCGTTCTAAAACCTCCCAAACTCTCCGTAATCCTTCCCTGAGTCCCAGCCAACCTTTTTATACTCGACAGCGGCAAAATATCACATTATAATTGCGTATAATCCTCTCATCACTCGGCAGTGAAGAAAATATATTTTCTTTCCATTTTTGTTTCCTGCACGCGCCTGCCAGCTGAAATATATCCTTGTTTATCTCTTACACGCTCCTGGTGGTTGCTCGAGCCAATAAGCAAGCACATAACACGTTCAAAAAACTTCAAAACCCAAGCAGACCCGTGTACGTGTAAGTTTGCTCTATTTGCTTCTCGCGGCAATTCCAGCCCAACTGGATCGAAACCAACTCCTATATCATCCCTGTCTAGCCCATATTAGAGTACCTAAACAATTCCAGCCCTTTAGTCTCCTTTAATGGCCTCCATAATCCAAACCCTAAAATTGCCGGTGAGTTTGCATGAGTTCCCGCCAAAACTGAATTTTCAAATGGAGAAGATGAAGTCCCCCTATCCTGTTTTGGGGTGCGAATAGCAGGTGCCTCCTTGGGGGTGCCCCTTAGCAAATGGGTTACCCCTTATTCAAAGACGAGTCCGAATATCAAATGTCCTCCGGGGTGTTCCGCGCAACTTTTCGAGCCGATTTTTCCAAAAATATTTATTTCCAAAAATACCTAAAAATGCATAAAAACACAATATTAGTACAAAAATCGAGTTCCAACAATACCAAAGATCGAGGACAATTCAGACACAAAAACTGTGTCTATCAAATACCCCCAAACTTATTGTTTGCTAGTCCTCGAGCAAAAATAAAAATCATTTGAACCCCTAGGTGGCCCTAGTGGCGGAGTGTTGTCTCCGGAGGGTTTACCAGAGGTGTACCCACAAAATCTTTACCAGTGTTGTCTCCAGAGGGTTTACCAGAGGTGTACCCTGATGCGAAATTCCAATTGATGTACACGAGTTTGCACTCAAGCATACTAAAATTCATATATAAGTCACAGAGCTCTACTCAGATAGTCGCACTATGGACATCAATACCAGAGTCAAAACTAATCACATGGATAGATCAAGAAGATGGATATAGAAAAACATAGATGGTTTTGATGTTTACTAAGTGAACGGTGTTTCCCATATCTCGTCCGAAGGCCTCCGCCAAAATGAACCTATCCTAATGGACTGAGATACTAGTCGACTAATATCAACACACTGGCATATACAAGGGAACCAGTGGTCGATAATCCTAACTCTAGGTCAACACAACTGGCATATACAAGGGTTCCAGTTGTCGACTTTATTGAATTTATTCCGGTTGGTCTGATGGTCTGGTCTCAATTTTTTTTTTTTTTTTTTGTATCTCAATCACTCTAATTCACCCTAGCATTGGTAACAACTTGATTCGTGGGCCCCACCTAATCACTTAGAGAAACATAGTTCACAAAGAACAAAATAAAAACAGAAGTGAAAAGGACTCAACGAGATATGGTGAAACTATCATGTTATTTCTAACACCTAAGCTCTGTGCTTTTATGAATAGACTCTTTAGATGTTGCCATCTAATCAGATTGGTTCCTTAACTCCTACAACCAAAATGCTTCCATCCACTTAGATTGGTTAGTGCCGACCTTAATAAACATAAATTTCTAGGCTCTGGAGTTTATTTATTGCAACTAAAAACTAACAAGAAGTTGCTTCCCACCCCAAACTTAAATCTAACATTGTCCTCAATGTTTCTAATGAAAGAGCAATACCAAAAAGTAAAGTAACATGAGGAATCGGTAAGAGAGAAGTCGGAAAGATAGTACACGGTGAAGATAGAAATCAAAAACTAATATACAACATACAATCGCCTCGATGGTCAATCAAGGGTAAACGTGGTCCTCCGGAGGGACCTCCTCAACATCACCTGTAGGAAAGGGCTCTAAAAAGGGTTTCAATCTCTGACCGTTAACCTTCGAAGAACTACTACCATCCGGTGTCTCGATCTCAACAGACTCCATGAGGAAATACGGTGCGAACAATAAAAGGACCCGTCCACCGAGAACGTAACTTCCCGGGAAAAGATGCAAGCGGGTATCATACGGAAGAACTTTTTGACCTGGAGAAAATGACTTCCGTAAAATATTTCTATCATGCACAAGTTTCATTTTGTTCTTATACTCCTTCGCACTATCGTAAGCATCTATACGAATCTCGTCCAACTCATTGAGCTGGAGTTTCCTATGGGCTCATGCCTTGTCAAGTGAAAATTTAGCTGCTTAACAGCCCAATAAGCTCTATGTTCTAACTCAACAGGTAAATGACATGCCTTGCCATAAACAAGCCGATAAGGCGACATTCCAATAGGGGTTTTAAACGCATACGGTAAGCCCATAAGGCATCAGTAAGCCTAGACGACCAGTCTTTCCGATTAGGATTAACTGTTTTCTCTAATATACGTTTTATCTCCCTATTGGAAACCTCTACCTAACCAATAGTTTGCGGATGATATGGGGTAGATACCTTATGTGTAATACCATATTTCTTCATCAAAAGCTTAAAAGGTCCATTACAAAAGTGGGACCCTCCATCACTAATTATAGCACGCGGTGTACCAAAACGTGTAAGTATATTATTTTTCAAGAACTCAATCACAACCCTATGGTCATTGGTTTTACACGCAACCGCCTCAATCCACTTAGAGACATAGTCTACGGCGACAAGAATGTATAGGTTACCAAAGGAATTAGGAAACGGACCCATAAAGTCAATACCCCACACATCAAAGACCTCAACGATTAAAATAGATGTTCAAGGGCATCATGTTCCTACGGGAAATGGTTCCTAATTTACGGCAACGTTCACAAGTAACACAATGAATCGTGGGAGTCTTTAAACAACGACGACCGGAGAATCCACACTGCAATATCTTAGCAAAATAGTCTTCTTAGCACTAAAGTGACCCCCACAAGCATGATCATGACAAAAGGAAATAATACTGGACTGGTCACTCTCAGGTATACATCTCCTAATAATCTGGTTTGGACAATACTTAAATAAATAAGGATCATCCCAAAAGAAGTGCTTAACCTCGGCTAAAAACCTAGAACGATCTTGTTTACCCCAATGTTGGGGCATTCGACCAGTCACAAGATAATTCACTATATTTGCATACCAAGGTGATTGGGAAACAGAGAACAATTGTTCATAAGGAAAGCTATCCCTTATATGAAGGGAATCATCATGGGAACTAACAACTAGCCTAGACAAGTGGTCTGCTACTACATTTTCTGCACCCTTTTTGTCTCTAATGTCTGGACAAAATTCTTATAATAAAAGGATCCATCTAATCAATCTAGGTTTGGTATCCTTCTTAGACAAAAGGTATTTCAAAGCAGCATGATCGGTATAGATTACGATCTTAGAACCTAAGAGATAGGGTCTAAACTTGTCTAAGGCAAACACAATGGCTAACATTCCTTCTCTGTAGTGGTATAGTTCAACCGGGCATCATTCGTAGTTTTGCTAGCATAGTAAATCACATGAAGTAATTTGTTTTCTCGCTGACCTAGCACAACACCAATAGCATAATCTGAAGCATCGCACATGATCTCAAAGGGTAGGTTCCGATTAGGTGCACGGACTATGGGTGCGGTAGTGAGTAGAGTCTTAAGCTTCTCAAAAGCCTCTAAACAAGCATCATCAAAGACAAACTTAACATCTGTTGCAAGCAAATTGCAAAGAGGTCTAGAAATCAAGCTAAAATCCTTAATGAATCGACGATAAAAACCAGCATGCCCTAAGAATGACCTAATATCTTTACGGTTTTTGGGACCTGTAAAGTCTTGATAAGGTCAACTTTGGATTTATCTACCTCTATACCCTTAGAAGATACGATATGCCCTAAAACAATTCTGATTGAACCATGAAGTGACATTTCTCCCAATTAAGCACTAGATTCTTTTCCTTACATCTAGTCAACACTAATGACAAATGATGCAAGCATTCATCGAAAGACGAACCAAACACTAAAAAATCATCCATAAAGACCTCCAAGAACCGCTCTACCATATATGAAAATATGCTCATCATGCAACGCCGAAAAAGTTGCGGGCGTTACATAGCCCGAAAGGCATGCGTCTATACGTAAAGGTACCAAAGGGACAGGTAAAAGTGGTTTTCTCCTGGTCTTCTCGGGGCAATAACGATCTGATTATAGCCGAGTAGCCATCTAAAAAGCATTAATAACTATGTCCAACTAATCTCTCTAGCATCCGGTCGATGAAGGGAAGGGGAAAGTGGTCCTTCCTAGTGACCTTGTTCAATTTCCTATAGTCAATACAAACACGCCAACCCGTGGTCACTCGGGTAGGGATTAACTCATTGTTATCATTACGGACTACGGTGATATCGGATTTCTTGGGAACAACCTGAACGGGGCTGACCCACTTCTTGTCTGAAATGGGGTAGATAATGCACATATCTAATAGCTTAAGAACCTCGGTTCGAACTACTTCTTTCATATTAGGGTTTAGTCTTCGTTGCATCTCCTAGAAGGTTTGGTATCTTCCTCTAAATAAATATGATGCATACAAACAGTAGGGACTTATACCCTTAATGTATACTGCTATGGTCCACCCTAAAGCTTCCTTGTTGTTTTGAAGGACGGTTACTAGCCTATTTTCCTGATCACTATCCAGGTTGGAAGCAATAATCACAGGTAAAGTTTCATATGGGCCTAAAAACACATACTTGAGGTATCGGCAATGGTTTTAGGTCTAACTTAGGAGGCTCTTTTAACGAAGGAACTAGGGTAGACTTAGAAACTGGTAGAGGTTCGAACTTGGGTTTCGACCATTACTAGTGTCTATCAAAGGGGTTGAATCTAACAAGGCATTCACCTCATTAATCACATCATCATCATCAAAATCAATCCCAAAGTGAGCTAGGCATTTCTCTAAAGGATCTTCTAACTAAGTGTTTGGTAATGACTCCTCGAATAATGTTCCCATCATGTTCACCTCTTCTATGCTTGAGTCATCTAGTTGGAGGGTAGCTTACTAATATGGAAAACGTTATTTCAATAGTCATATTACCAAAAGACAAATTCATAATACCGGTTCGACGAGTTAATGATCGCATTGGATGTAGCTAAAAGCAGGCGACCTAAAATTACCGGTATCTGGTTCTCTGGGTCGAGGACGGTTGGGTATCTAGGATAACAAAATCCACCGGATAAATAAACTTGTCGACCTCTGTGAGAACATCCTCGATCACACCCCGAGGAATTTTAACGGACCTATCACTAAGCGAAGAGTCATGCAGGTAGGTTTCATCTCACCAAGTCCTAGCTTAAGGTACACATGGTATGGAAGTAGGTTCACACGGCTCCTAAGTCAAGCAAAGCTTTCTCAACACGGTATTTTATTGTGCAAGAAATGGTAGGGGACCACAGGTCCTTATACTTAGGAGTAGTGGTATTCTCAATAATGGAACTCACGTGACTAGCTAGGAAGGCTTTCTTGAACACTAAGCTTACGCTTTCGTGTACACAAGTACTTAAGAAACTTGGCATAAGCGGGAATCTGTTAATCGCATCCAACAATGGGAAGTTGATAGTAACTGCTTAAAAACCTCGATATATCATTAAAGTTGGACTCCCTCTTAGTTGGAACTAGCATTGGGAACAGGGCTTTGGGAACAAAGCACAGTTCAATATGACCCTCATTGGTCTCATTAGAGACTCTGTCCCAGTCTCCTCATTTTCTGTTCGGAAGGGTGAACTACGGCATGTTCACTTTCAGGTATGGCGACCTTATTGTCAACTTTCTTTCCACTCCTAAGGGTTGTAATAGAATTCACATGATTGTACGATTTCTCTCCTTTAGGGTTAGGATTAGTATGACTAGGGAACCTTCCATCTTCTCTCTCACTAAGGAACTTAGCAATTTGGCCGACTTGAAGTTCTAGTTTAGCAAGAGACCGGAATTATTCTTAAAATTATCGCTTGGTTTCCTCTTGAAAATTACCATGGCTCTTTACTAACATTTCACGGCTCTGTGCTAACATATCCTGGCTATTTTTAGTATACTAAAAGATTCCTCTAAGCTAGTCATTCTATTCTCAAAAGGGTTAAGGCTGTGTTTGACTGAAGAACTCTTATTATAACCAAAACACAGGGGAGGTGAGAATTACTAGGCGACCTTGATTAAGCCCTTAGACCAAGAGAAATTAGGGTGGTTTCTCCAACCAGGGTTGTAGGTCTCTGAGTATGGGTCATACTTCTGACGGTTCTCAAACCTAGCATTGTTATAGACAACATGAGCTTGCTCCTCACTAACATGACCTTCCCAAAACGAGTTATCGGGCTCTATTCCACAACTAGATACTTGAGAGGTTCTATTAGGTTCACCCCGAGGATCTATTTTTAGGCCGACCCATTTCCAAAGCTTCTAACCTTACGGACAAAGCGGCAAACTTAGCATCGGACCCGAAGCTTGTATCTACCATATTGGTGCTATTTCTATTAACCAAGAGTCTTTTAGGGGGTTCAACACAAGACTCCCACTGTTGGGATTTCTCAGCAACAACTCCTAAGAAGGTAAAGGCATCCTCAACACTTTTACTAGTGAACTCACCAACACACATAGACTCGACCATGGCTTTGGTCGAATAGTCTAAACCATCATAAATAATCCCTACAAGTTTCATCTTATCAAATCCATAGTGAGGACATTTGAGATAGGAGATCATTGAATCTCTCTAAAAACCTATAAAGGGACTCTCCCTCTTGTTGCGAGACTAGCACTAATTTTACGCCTAACAGCTGCGAGTTTTATGCTTAGGGTAGAATTTCATATAGAAAGCAGACAATAAGTTCCTGCCATGTTTCAATGGATCCAGGATGGTAGGTTGTTTAGCAGTCTTGGCTTTATCTTTTAAGGAAAATGGGAACATCTTAAGTTTCAAAACTTCATCGATAAGGTCTTTTATTCTAAGCTGTCCCACAAATTTCCTCAAAGTCCCTAATATGAAAATAAGGGTTCTCATCCTCTTTTCCTAAGAATATAGGGATCATCCGAAGGATACTAGCTTTTATCTCGAAGTTAGCCGTATTGGCTGGCAATTTAATGCACGGCTCGGTTGGTCCCAGGTTGGGAACATGTAATCTTTGAGTTGCCATCGTTGGCACAACCTGGAGTACTAGGGGTACTTTCCTTGCTAAGAGACAGATTTTCAAAGCGAAGTTTCCAAAAACGGGGCTCTCAAAGAAGAGTCTTGAGTTCCCCCCGCAAGAAGAACTACTAGGTTTGTCACTAATCAAACGACCTAGAGTGTTTCTTTTCCAAGCCCGTTCTTTAAAGACCTCGGGCATACACTAAAATAAAACAAAAAGAAAAATCCTAAAAGGAATGGAAGTTCTATGCAAGCACAAACAAGGCTGACTCCACCACAGCAAACCTAATGATATCTAGCAAACAAAAAGCACGATGGCTCCACTTAGATTGTTTTCTAGACCAGCTTCTAATCGTCCAGAAAGGGAATTAGTTACAATTTAAGCAAACCCCTCTGGATCAATCCGGAGTCAAAGTAAGTTGAATCAAGGCGAGGGAAGCTCGGTGGAGCTTTGATACCCAAGGCCTTAAAGCTATTAGAAGGCGGCGCGATCACGCATTCAACTTCACGAAGACCATCATGAACTTCAAAGTATGCTAAAAGAGTAACCAATATTTTTCGGAAGACTTTCCTACTAAGCTCGTTACCACTATCGGTCTCGTTCTATTCCCGATTTTAAGGCTTAGGTTCGCGTTAAGTATTGTTTTCCTAAGGCGGGCAAGAAGAAACGGTGATGAAATCCGAACCCTTATCTTATATGGCCAGTCCTTGCCCTTTACTAGGAAATTAAAAACAGGCCGTTTTGGTCCTCAACATATATTCACACGAAGGAAGACAAGAACTACGCTAGCGGGGATTCGCGAGTGTTTCGACAAACTTACCTCCCGTACCGGACGGGGATGAACCGTTGTAGTCGACTCGGGCCCACGACTCCTATGTCATGTACGAACCCGAGGGGCGAGGTGATATCGTAATCACCGTCCTTCTCTGCAAACAGTTTGATATTTAATACTACCCTTCCGTAGGGTTTAAAAAAAATAAGGAATGTCCGAATGTCCAAATGTCCAAGTCCGAAAAGTAAAAGAAAAGGAAAGGAAAGTCTAAAAAAAAAAAAAAAAAAATATCTAAAAAATAAATAACAAAAATGCCTCTCTTTTTTTTTCTCTCTTTTATAAAATATAAAAAAAAAATCTTCTTCTTTAAACTCCTTTTGCTTTGTCTTTAACTCCAAATCTTTAAGTATCCACCAAAAGCTTTGGAAAATATTTCTTTCGCTCCAAATCCCAAAATCTGAAAGGAAAAGACAAAAACCCAAAAACGTAAATAAAAACAAATAAAAATAAAAACAAATAAAAACCTAAAAAAAAACTCTAGCCTAAAGACAAGTCCGCGTCGTAGCGGCACCAAAAATTGATGTGACTCAATAATGTTGTAGTAATAAGGTTCGTTCAGACTTGTGAAAGCAAAAGATTTTAGACTTATAAAAATTAATAATAGAGAAAAATTAACACAAAATTGTTTTAAGATGTGAGAGAATAACCAAGACACTGATTCCACTATAACACATGAATGAAATACGGTAAATAACCCAAAACTCTAATTATCTTTTAAATCCCTTGTTTCTTAATTCACAAATAATCAGACAAATTCTCAAAAATTAATTGTATCCTAAGCATAGATTATCTTAATACAAAGCATAACCTATTTAATTGAATCACAACTAATGAAAAGAATTTTGCGAACAATTTAAAACTACTTAAAAAGCGGTGATTGAGTGAATTATAAATTATAAATTAAGAGCAAATAAAATGGTTACAACTATTCATGCGTAAATAGCTTCCTCATTGCCTTGGTTGTGGGAGAATTAGCCGCTCATCATGTTGGAAACACGCTCAAAATTCATTATTATTGCTCAAAAATGGTTTACAAATGATGAACAAAGGAGAATAAGATGAAAATCGGGTTACATACGATTATAGATGTTGCAAACAACTGTTACAAACTATGATAGAGAATAAGTGCTTCCATCTTGTAAGTCTGCCCCACTCAGTATTACGACCCACGTCTATGTGTCGCAGAACCTTTGTAGAAGAACAATATGCTTATCTTTGGTCCGTTCTTCGTGTTCTTCAGAGAAGCGACGAGAAAATGGCGTCTGCAACTTCGATTTTTACTTTTCTCGCGTTCTAAAACCTCTCAAACTCTCTGTAATCCTTCCACGAGTCCCGACCAACCTTTTTATACTCGACAGCGGCAAAATATCACATTATAATTGCGTATAATCCTCTCATCACTCGGCGATGAAAAAATATACTTTCTTTCCATTTTTGTTTCTGCACGCGCACAATTTGAAATATATCCTTGTTTATCTCTTACACGCTCCTGGTGGTTGCTCGAGCCAATAATCAAGCACATAACACGTTGAAAAACTTGAAAACCCAAGCGGACACGTGTGCGTGTAAGTTTGCTCTGTTTGCTTCTCGCGGCAATTCCAGCCCAACTGGATCGAAACCAACTCCTATATCATCCTGTCTAGCCCATATTAGAGTACCTAAACAATTCCAACCCTTTAGTCTCCTTTAATCGCCTCCAAAATCCAAACCCTAAAGCTGCTTAGGTGAGTTTGCATGAGTTCTGTCAAAACTGAATTTTGAAATGGAGAAGATGAAGTCCCCTATCCTGTTGCAGGGTGCGAATAGCAGGTGCCTCCTTGGGGGTGCCCCTTAGCAAATGGGTTACCCCTTATCCAAAGACGAGTCGAATATCAAATGTCCTCCGGGGTGTTCCGCGCAACTTTTCGAGCCGATTTTTCCAAAAAATATTTATTTCCAAAAATACCTAAAAATACATAAAAACACAATATTAGTACAAAATCGAGTTCCAACAATACCAGCACTGAGGACAATTCAGACACAAAAAATGTGTCTATCACTCCATTTCTAGAAAATAGGCTGGTTTCATATACAAATTAGGCATGAAACAAGTTTTTTTTAAATCGAAGTATTTACATGACTTATGGTATCTTTTTATTTTAAACAATAGGTTTAGGCCCCAAATTTTAGTTTTCGCCTAGGGCCTCTAGAAAACTTGGTACGACCCTGCTTTCAAGGAAGCGTACCCCTACCGGGTTGGGGTGGGCTATTCCCATCCAGTGATGCAACAACCAGTTGTTTTCGCGGTCTCTTATCCCTTAGCCCATGTGTCTTATGGTTACGAGACCACACCCTAGGTGGGGTTTCTTGAGGACCGAGTGTATCATAGCCAGGACTTACCAAGAGCGGCGAGGTACGCTCCAGATGCCCCCGGCACTCTTGGCTCAACCGTGTACCACGGCGCCCTGGTCGAGTTTTTACACTCCATAATAGAGAACTTAGTATCTCAGTCTTTCAACTGAGGAGTCTCTCTCTACCGGATAGGATTTTATTTCGCCCCCACTTTCCATGACTTAGGTCCCAGGAATAGTATGGCTTTCGCCCAAGCCATGCATTACTAGGTGTTTCCCCAAATATGACGCATGTTAGGGCTTATGTATATTGCCTCTTGCATAAGTGCGAACTAGGGTGCACGCCATAATAGGATACCTAGCCTCCCTAGTTAGAGGTTTTGAAATTTGTTTCCCCCTATTGAAGTCTTATTCATGAGGTGTTATCGTTGCCTATTTCTCTTGTTTGTATTTTTATGGATCTTTGTGTTGAAGAATGTGAATATTTTTCTTCTATTCATATCTTCGTGTGTACATTATTAATTTGTCTTTGCTTCTTTCGCACACAACATTCTACTAAATATCATAGGGATAATATTTTTTAAGGTACATTCTATTCCATGGATGGTCAAGTCTTCGCCCAACATCTTTTCCATCCTTTTCCATTAACTCGTACGCTCCATTTCCCACAATTCGCTTGATTATATACGGTCCATCCCATTTCTTCTCCAGACTTTCCATCTCCTCCTTTTTGATAAGATGGTATTTCTCTTAATACTAGCTCTCCTGGTTCAAATTCCCTTGGTTTGACATGCTTGTTGTATTCCCTTGCCAATCTTTTGTGATAGTTCTCCATGTGTTGCAATGCAGTCTCTCTAGTTTCCTCTAAATCATCTAATTTTGCTAATATCAAGCTTGTGTTTAGGTTCTTCTCCCAAGCCTTTTTGTTTGTCCTTGGTATGATGACTTCGGTTGGAAATACAACTTCCACTTCATATGTCAAACAGTGGTGAAATTCCTGTTGCTTCTCTTCGTGTTGTTCGATATGCCCATAAGATATTGTGGATATGCTCACACCATCCTTTATTATGCCCTTATAACTTCTTCTTCAGCGTATTCACAAGTGTCTTGTTAGTTGCCTCTGCCTGTCCATTACTCTGTGGGTATAATGGAGTTGATTTTCCAATCTGTATTTTGAAGGCATTTAACAACAATTATGTTCTCTCGAACTACTTTTCATTATCAGATACCAACTGTACAGGGATCCCAAATATGTAGATGATATTCTCAAATATGAAGGTGAAGATGTCCTTATCGCGTATATGTTGAACCGCATTTACCTTTGACCACTTTGTGAAATAGTCTGTTGCGACAATCAAATATCTTCTTTGGCCCGACCCTGGTATGAACGGTCCTAAGATATCTAAGCCCTACTTTGCGAATGGCCAAACACTGGTTGATGAGCTTAAGTTTGCACCTGGTGCATGTATTCTGTTTCCATGCCTTTGACATTCTTCGCACCGTATAGATACTTCTTTCGCGTCCTCATGCATGTAAGGCCAATAATACCCTTGTATCTTTGTTTTGTACGCTAGTGACCTTCCTCCGCTATGGTTCCCTGCATCTCCATAATGTATTGCCTTTAGTATTTCCATTCCTTCTTTTCGCGTCAAGCATCGATGCGAAGGCCCAAGGAATGATCTTCGATAGAGTACTCCACCTCTCAATTCGTAATTTGTCGCACGACTCTTTATCTTATGTGCTTCCAATCTGTTCCTTGGTACTTCTCCCTTCTCCAAGTATGAATGAAGTTGCGATCTCCAATCACATTCTACGCTATCATTATTTTCTCCTTCCCCATTTTCTCTACTATCATTACATCTCGCTTTTTCTCTTTTTGATGGCTACCCGAGTTCGAAACTCATCGGCATCGGGGGGGTGAGGGGATTTTTCTCTTTCTTTTCCTTGCTACATGGGCTTGTAGGTAGTAAACCTCTTTGAGGTTTAAACTTTAATATAACCTTTGGGCTTTAAACCCAATTTTATTTAATAAAAAAAGTGTAAAGACAAGTATAGTGAGAGTTGTCCCATGGTGTGTTGCCTTAAGATATTTGGTGAATATCTCTTCATCGTTTTCTTCCATCAAACTTTTAGGAATTGAGTTTGAGACGCAAAATGATGTCATACTCTTCTCTTTCTATTCCTTGATCGATTATTATTGAAGTGATTTTTATTAGTCTTATTATTTTAGTTTAAAATTTGAAGTAGAAATGAGATTCATTGGATCATTTGCATCCAATCCGTCCATACATTTGTTGCGAATATGTTGGATATTAGATTGGATGTGGATGTCAAATTTGAAATCCATCATCTATTGGACTGGACTGGCATGCTCACATCAATGACCAAGTTTAAAGGATCCCCTCAGCAATGGGCTGATCCCGGAAAAAAGAGAGAGCTATGACTTGAGGCCCATTATTTAACATCGTTGCCTACAAAATGTATGGTCACTACTGCATCTAAGAATAAAGTGAAATGCCATCAAATCTGATAATTTCCTCGAAGAAGAAGGAGATGGCCGCCGCCGCTGCATTCTCAAGTTTTCCGGAGGAGATTCAATCTGAAATCCTTGTAAAATTACCAGCAAAATCAGTATTAACTTGTAAGTGTGTTTGTAAACTCTGGCTTAATCTAATTTCTAGCCCTAGATTTACCAATGATCATCTTTATCTAAGTATCCAGAATAAGAAGAATCATAAATTGATGTTTACTGATAAAGAATCTGTTACTGGTAAGCCTCTGCTGTACTCAATTGATCATGCTTCAATATCATCATCACCAGATTTATCATGCGACTACATAGGTGAAAAAGTTGTTCTGATTGATTACCCATTTGAATACAAGGATGGTATGGAAATTAGGATTTTGGGTGCTTGTAATGGTCTCATTTGCTTTGGTATTCTAATGGATACAAACACTAGTATTTGTATTTGGAACCCGACAACCCGGGAATATAAGGAAATTCAACATTGTGATTTTCATATCAACCCCAAGCAAGTTTCTAGGGCCGGGTTTGGTTTTGATGCCAAAACCGGAGATTATAAGATGGTAAGAATTGGGGGTTATGAAAAATCTGATTACTGTAAAGTCGAGGTATATACATTTGGATTGCATTTGTCAAAAACTGTTCTTACCTTCGCTTACATGTACCCACATGAGATAGCCCTTCGTGGTGTTTTTCTTAATGGAGCTCTTCACTGGATAGGCAGTATGTTCAGTCAGGTTAACTCTAATTGTATAGTGTCTTTTGATGTTAGTAATGAGAAACTCATGGATGTGGCATTGCCAGAAAAGAGTATACTGCATCCAAAAGATGGCAACTCGAAATCGTTCAAGCAGGTTGGAGTTTTGGATGACTGTCTTAGTTTAGTGTTAATCGATGAGAACATGGTCAGAGCTGAAGTATGGGTAATGCAGGAGTATGGAGTGAGAGAATCTTGGACAAAACTATTCACCACCATTCAGGAAACACTTTCCAGATATCTTTTTTTTTATACGCCGATGCTGTCACTTGAAAATGGTGAGATTCTGATGTATACCTGTGACGGTTTTGTTTTATGTGACCCGAAGAATGATAGAGTTGGAAAGGTGAGTAGTTTTTTCCAAGAAAACACAATTGGACACCGTGGTATTACTATGATGATGGCTCATCCTGAGAGTTATGTCGAGAGCCTGGTTTCGCTAAACTCGGGTACTTTCGCTAAGAAGCCTAATTGACAAAAATTGAGGTAAATTCATCACATCTTGTACATGCTCTAATCTTTTTAAGGTTATTAATCTAGCAGTTAAGGTAAAAGAAGATGAATAGAAAGGTATTAATAGGTTTCTGATGGTTTTGTTTGTATTGCTTTCATTGTTCATGGGATTAAGTCTCTATGTTAGCAGAGTTTTTTTAGCAGACAGATTTTAGTTTAATGTAACATGACCAAATTTGATGCAAATCCAATGCCGGTAGCTGTTACTATCCTAAATGTGACTGTTAAATCTTTTGCAATTTAGTTATTTTTCTGGTTACCCGGTGGAAACCATTTCTTTTTATGTTTCTTCAAATCCTCACTTCTCAATTGTAATTTCCCATGCTTTCACAGAGATGTTGAGCAAAAATGTTCTGTTGGCGGTGTTGGATATGGTGCACGCCGTGTATGCTGTGGTGTTGGTTGTGGATATGGTGGATTTCTTTAAGGTGGTAGCAGTGGTGATCCTCGTATGGAAGTGGAAAGCATAGAGAAAATTTTCTGTGTTATTTTCGCTGTTGTGTTTGCTTAAAGCCACTTCCATTCAACATTTCAAGTTTTCAACTGTGAACTCTCATTGGTTCCTTCACGTGTATCTTCATTCTTCTGTTCATTAGTTGTTGCAGCTATGGCCTGATGGTGATGTTTGTTTTTATCAATTGTCTACCCAATGGCTTCAAGTCTCGAAATCAGATGGTGTTTTTATGCAGTTCCATGATTTTTCTCTTATGGTGAGTCTCACAATTCTTATAAGATATTATAAATCTTTAGGTACAGGTTTACTGTGGACTGTCCTTTGCTTACTCCTGTGCCCTATAGAAATAAAAAGCCTTATCGTTCGGGAGGAAGTTAGTTTTATCAAGCTGAAGTTCTATGAAAGAGTGGTAGAAATTCAGTTTGTTTACGCTTCAGTTAAAACAGCTCTTGTACGCAGTCATTCACACTCCAGTTCTGACATGGGAATCCAGTCTCTCTCATATGACTTACGAAGTGTAGAAAATGAAATCTCCTTCCGTAGTGTTTTTTCTTATGGGGTTAACTAGCTCTTGTGTCATGGGAGGAGAGACAGTATTCTTTATGAGGTTTCTGGCACCAACCAATGAAGGGACAGGATGCCTTGTGACAAGGGTGGGACACAAAGACGTGTCTATTGGCCTTAGCAACTGTTGCAACTATTTTGACTGACTACAACCAAATGAAGATTCCTGGTGTTACGAAAGAAAAGATTTTGGTCAGGTCTGTTAGCATGGTACTTTGATTGCTGAGCTTGGCGTTCTCTCCCTCATCCTCGAGGACAAGGATGTTCTGAAAGAGATGGGATAATGTACCTGTGTTATGGGAGGTCTGTGCGCTTATCAGGTTCCATGTTTTTTTTTGGTTTTTACACAGTATCAGGTTCCATGTTAGTCGATACTAATTTGTAGTATTAATTATGGTTATTGTAGTTAATTAGTTAATCTTTGTTGTAATGGGTGGTTGGGATGTAAACAGCTGGGGTTCGACTTACTGAGAGTAATCCTATGTAAAGGAAAGAGTAAGTAATGGAGGAGGTATATATCAATTTCATAATCAAGAATCTTAAAAATCCTGTTATTGGGGCTGCATTATTTTGGTTTGAGGACTGCAAACTGCAAAGTATTAGGCGCTGGGCGAGGCCCCAAGCCCATCCCCTCGCAGAAAAAAGAAGTTTGGCCTGTGTCTTGGCGCCTTTTTTTGGCGCGCCTAGGTGAGGACCCACAAAGAAGTTTTTCATGAATCCGAACTAAACTTCACAACCAACGAAAACAAGAACACTGCCATAATTAAAAGGATTAACTGCAAATGCTTGACCATCAAAAAACAGGACAGTGAAACGCAGCAAAAAAAAAAAAAAAAACCAAGAAACAAGACTTTAACCTCTCTAGGTGGCACCACGACACAACCAGTCATCTACATGAGATGCAAATAGGTGCCCGAATTGAGTGAAGTAAGGCTCTCGACATACGTCTCTACAAGAGTCCATTCTTCCGAGAGACCACTGATATTCATAACTCCAGTTGTTTCACTCTTTGGCTCATACAGAACAAGTGAGGTCTTATCTTTCAAAAATAAAACCACACCATTCATGGAAATATTCAGAACCTTCAACTTGGAATACTGAATGGATCTTTCCAGTGTTTGTTTAGTAATGGTGAACATTTTACTCCAAGATTCTTTCACTCCGTATTCCTTCATTACCCATATCGAAATATCACTATCTCTGTTGCTTGCGGAATCAAGTTCACCACATTGTAGTACTACAGAAAGATATCCTCCGAAAATGCCAAAATAACTATATTCCCCACTGGATACTGATCTATATGATCTCTTGACAAAGCATCGGACATCATAGCCAGGTGATTCTTGTAGTTCTGGATTGACTGGGACTTCATTAAAAGTGTTTTTTTCCATATCAAAAGCAAATATAACTACTCTATGGTGGAGTGCAGATCCAATCCAGTAAAGAACTCCATTGATACTCATAGGCTTAACACCATCACCTCCCGCATAAAGCTGATAAGGTACGACATCTGGTTCAATACTCCACGAATCCGAACCTAATGAATATACCTTAATTTCAGACCTAAAGGTTCCATAAGCGTCAACGGACATTTCTGCTCTTACAATCTTGTAATCGTCAATAATGTGACTATATCCAAACCCGTATCGGGTGTACACGGGTACGCTTACGTTGGTTGAATTTTTTTGGTCTGGTATTGGTTTTGGTATTTCCTTGATTTCTTTTGTAGATGGGTTCCATATGATAACACCCGGGAATTTCCATGGATTGTGCATCAAAATTAAACCGTTGCAAGAGCCGTAAGTATTATAACAAAAATAATCTAATGAGAATGGCGAATCTATCCCAACAACAGACTCGTTATTCTGTGCCGATGGTGACAAGCACAAATTAACCGAGTACATAGGGTAATCACGTCTTGCTAAAAGCGAAAAAACCTTATTGTTTCCAGTGGCATGATCAAGATGCAGTTTTGAAAACTTAGGGTCTCTGAATAACTTATAACACCAGTTTTTGCATACACACCTGAATCTTATGATCGATTTCACCGGTAAGAACGAAATAATATCGAAAATGATTTCTTCCGGAAGACTTGGCATGATGAATGACTCTTCCTTTATCACTTATAGAGGGGGAGGTTGCTTTGAGGTAATTGAGGTCTAATGTCGCTGAGCCGTTACTTATATAGGTGAGGGTTTTGCTTATGGTTACGAATAGGAAATCGTCTATTATTAGGAAAGCAGAATTTGTAAGAGTTTATTTTGGAAGTAGAAATTGACGTTTACTCCCATAGTTACTGGGCTTTAGACTATATAGTCCTACTCCGTCAAGCCTAGTACCGAGAGATCCAAATTTCCCCAATTTCGTACGAGTCGGTCCTTTTATAAACGATTTAGTCCAAACTATTTTTTTTGGTTGATAATGCCCATCAGATATGATTTTTTCCCGACTTCGTTTTCATTTCTTCATGTCCGATATCGAGAACTTCCAGAGCGAAGAAATCCTAAGAAGGAGAATTTAATTTCTCTAGTCTGCAATTTCAAGCTACAAACCTTAATATGAGAATCAAACAAATGATTATCATCGGTGCATATTCTTGAAGATTAATTCGCAATTGAGGAGAAAACTTGATGAGATTCAATTTCTGCAAATTAATCTGGAGATTTCATCATCAAAATCGATTTAAAAGATAAGGTTATCTCTTCTCATGCATCATTTTAATTCGATTAAGTGCTATTAGTTGATTAATTTTGAAATTGAATTTTAGAGAAAGCCTTTTAGGTTTCAAAAACCTTAACTCTAAAGGTCCGATTTGAAATCATAGATGGGATTCATAATTACTAGATCATCTTATCGTTTCTGATGCAAGAATCTTATAAAAAAAATCACAAGACCTTAAATCTAGTATTACTACTGTTTTTTATACATGTACGGGTGGAAGATCTAGCTGATTTTGATACCTACTGCTTTCTTCTACATGGTTGTCTGTGTTTTAATGCATTATGATTTATGGATCTCTAAATTTTTCATTAAGTAATTTTCACTAGCCATTGAAAGTTCAAACAGATTTTGCTCTTGTATTGTTCGAAAGATGCCGCGAATACAAGCTAAAAATGAATCCGTTAAAGTGTGCTTTCGGTGTCTCCTCGGGCGAGTTCCTAGGCTTCCAAGTAACTGCTGAGGGGATCAAAGTTGACCCAACCAAAACGCAATCCTTCCTCACAATGCCACCACCGTGGAACGTGAAGGAACTCCAGAGTTTCATGGGCAAAATAAACTACATCCGCCGCTTCATACACGGATTGGCTCAACTCATTGCTTCGTTTACCCCCTTACTAAATAAAGGACCAAGCTTTGTATGGACCACATTACAACAGGAAGCATTCCGAAAGATTCAACGAACATTATCTTCCCCGGCCGTCATGAGATCACCCATGCAAGGAAGACCGCTACACCTCTACACCGCTTTCAGTGACACTGTTGTTGGAGCTCTCCTCGCCTAAGAAGATGACGAAGGGAATGGATACCCCATATACTATTTCAGTCGGACTTTGAGAGACGCCGAACTCAGGTATCCCAAAGCAGAAAAGGCATGCCTAGCTTTGGTCTACTCCATCCAGTTCGGGCACTACTGCTGTCCAATAAAGTGGTGCTAATATCCAAATCCGATCTGTAAGTTCCTCCTCTCAAAACCTGCTCTGATAGGAAGGCCGGCCAAATGTCTCCTCCAGATGTCAGAATTTGACATAATATGCGCTTCCCCGAGGGCCATCAAAGGATAGGCAGCTGCAGATTTGTTGGCGGCATTTCCAGGAGAAAATGCTGTAACATTACGTAAAGACATCCCTGGGGACTTTCCGGAAATCTCTTTCATCCAAGAGGAAACTGGCTATTGTTTTTCGGCGGCTCATACCCCTAACAACAGATGCGGGAGGAGCGACGTGGTTCTAGTATCCCCAAGCGGTGAAGTTTTCTCACACTCCTTCAAGCTAGACTTCCCCTGCACTAACAATTCAGCAGAGTATGAAGCCTTTCTCATTGGGTTGTCCTTGGCTAAACAAGTCGGAGCCATACGTCTGAAAATAAGAGGGGACTCTAAACTACTGGTCAACCAAGTAAACGGAGTATACACGCTGAAGGAGGTAACCTTAGCCCCATATAGAGCCGAAGAGCAAAAAGTGCTGAACTACTTCGCCGATGCAACAGTAGCCCATATTGGGCGTGGCAGCAACCAACATGCCGACTGCCTAGCAACGTTAGCATCGAAACTGCGATTTGAAGGCCTTGAGGAAACTCTGACGGTGAAAAGAAGGAACGTGGCTTCAACGTGGCTTTCACAACCTGAAAAAGATGAAGTTGATGACTGGAGAACACCGATTATCCAAGAGCTTAGCAGTTCACTCTTTCAAGGAATGGTCAGTCTTAAAACCTTGCGTGATTTCTTCATGCTTCGAGGGGTACTCTATCATCGAAATCCAGATGGCTCTTTGTCAAGATGCCTCGGAGAAGAGGAAGCACAGCAACATCTCAATCGCATCCATGACGAGGTCTGCGGACAGACATTGGTGGTAACCCTCTATCGTCATTTACAACGCCTTGGCTATTATTGGCCGGAGATGGAGGTCCAAGCTCGGTTACTTCAAAGAACTGTTCAACCGTCAAGCGCCGCCGCATCAATTAGAAATTTTGAACATTGGTCACACCTGGATCAGCCGTACATCGATTACCTTCGACGACGGATACTCCCCACCAATGAGAAGGAGTCATCCAAAATAAAACAAAGATCCAAGAGGTTCGTATTCTACGAAGGATCTTCTATCGTAAAAGATTTGGAGGGAGTCTTCTGCGATGTTTGAACGAGGTAGAGGTGCCAATCATGCTGAATGAGATGCACGAAGGAGAACACCAAGGAAAGCGGAAGTTACTTCTCCAAATACACGAGAAGTACTACTGTCCGACCATAGAGGACGACGTAGCTATTTTCGTACATAGGTGTAAGGGTGTCGGGTCCACGGGAACCTTATTCATGTATCGGCAACCACCACCGCATTCGATAAGCGGTCCATGGCCCTTTCATAGGCTGGGGACTCGACATCATTGGGAAGATCAACCCACCATCCTCAAAACATCACGAGTATGTAATAACAACAACCGAATACTTTACCAAATGGGTCGAAGCCATAGCTTTACGAGGGAGCGAACGGAACCACGATTGCGGAATTCATTAAGGAGTACATTATCTGTCGTTTTGGCGTGCCTAAACATATCGTCACCGAAAATGGCACCCCTTTCGCGAACATGCAAGTACGAGGAGTTGCTCGAGAAATACGGGATTAAACAAGTCTTCTCCACCGTATACTACCCTCAAGGGAACAGGCGGTGAAAGCACCAACAAAACTCGATTCGAATCCTCAGTCGGACAGTGCACGATAATCCTCGAACATGGCATGAGCAACTGCCTATGGCACTCTGGGCATACCGGACGTCACCAAGAATTTCCACTGGGGTATCTCCTTATTCTCTTTTTTATGGCGCAGACGCTATCCTCCCGGCGGAAATTAAAATCCCATCAGCCAGGATTGCCGAAGCAAACGAAGTTCGATGGAATGAAGCTGAAGCCTCAAGTGCCAGGGTTGCGGAATTGGACACTTTGTAGACTCCGGGGAGGGCCAAGCGGAAGAACACGCACGGAATACAGAACGAGTTTCCGGAGCATACAACAAGACCGTGAAACCTCAAATTTTTCAAATAGGAGACTTGGTGACTGTTGAAGACTTCTAAACACATCCAAGCAAGACGCATCTCGCACCAAAATTCTCAAAAATGGGAAGGTCCTTATATAGTCACGAAAGCATACGGCGGTGGGTACTACAAAGTCATTAAAGAGGACGGGGGAAAACTGGAAGCGGTCATCAACGGGAAATGGCTAAAGGCATACTACGCATGAACACCACCTCACCCCCACCGTATCACAAGCATGAATAGCCAGGCATCTTTCCACTTTCTTCCATACCGTATTGAGTTTTTATTTGATTGAAGCAAATCATTAAGGTTCTCTTGTTCTTTCAAAAAAAAAAAATGCTCAAAACCCAGAAAGAAACCCAAACATATCACAACCACATAACTCAGAAAAGCCCATCCAAAAGATGGTAATCTCTAGAAAGCATCATCCTCAAACGACTTTGATACCTCTCAGTCTTGCTCTTCAAATTCCGGATTGACTCTTCCACCTTCTGTGACTCTATGGCCAAGGCTTTCTTCTCTTTCAGACTAGCTTTTGTAGTAGGGACCACGCTAGCAATAATACCAGCCCTGTCAACTTTCACAATTTCAAGACGATGCCGCTACCAACAAACATTGAACTTCAGAGATTCACAGGTAGACACCATGTTCTCCCACTTTTGAATATTTGCTTCAGACGGCACACGGATAGACATATTCTCTATTTCAACAACCATTGCGGGAGACAGTTTCGCAATAGAAACCAAAGCGATTTAACAATCTTTGTACCACGTTCTGGTGGCAATATGGCCGTATATCTTCCATATTTTTGTACAAAGAGTTACGAATTCTTTTTGCACAACGAACCCCCAACGTTCCGGTAGTTAGAAAAAAGCATCTCATGCGGGTTCCGAACAACAAGCCTGCATTGGGATACTCATGGAAAGAAATTCCTAAGTCAGCGTTCTCCGATCAGCATGGGGCTGGAAAGATCGAGCTCGAAGAAAAAGGGGTAACCAAGTCATCTTCATCAATGATCAGTAACATGCTCCAACAGGATACCTCTACACAGAAGGAAAACTTCCATTATTCATCGGCAAAATAAAGAAACGTATGTTGATTAATGAGAACATACCGGTATGACCTTCTTAACCCGAATGACTCGGATGGGGGAATTGTCGCGAGAATCAAGCCTAGCACGTTTGGTGGAGAACACAGTCGACTCGAGGAAGATTCGCTTCTGATTGACATGATGAAAGTTGGACTTGACGAGAAGAAATCTTTGTTGAAAACTGGGAAGACGACACAATTTCACCAGGCGTAAATACTATGGAAGCCTACGGGAAGAAGGAGAAATGCGAGTGAATAGGCGGAACATGCAGGAATCAAGGCCGTGAGACCAGCCTCAAAATAAAATGCCTCATCAAAACCCCAATGAAAGCTGAGCGGGATGGGAGGGCGCGATACTTTAATAGCATAGACAAGAAGAAATCAGACAGCATAGACAAATCGTAACCGTGTCAAGCCGCCTATGCATGCCTCACCTCATCAAACAACGCCTCACCATGCCACCCCCCTGCCAAGCCATTCACTCCATTGCCGCGGCCCCCCCGCCTAGCCGTCCGGTACGTCTCGTCTTTTCAAGGCCACACTATGCCAAGCCGCCTCCACTGTCGCGACCCTATCTTCCACGCGCGTTTGCCTTACCAAGACCACGCCACCTCTTGGCCCCTCGAGCCAAGCCGTCCACTTGCGTCGCCTTCCAAGACCGCGCCTCCTTTGTCTTGGAGATGTACGACCAGACCAAGCTTCTGCAGAACTTTCATCTCGGCCCCCACAGTGCATTCCCGGTTACAACTTACGCAGGGCGGCAACACGGGGAAGCCAAAACTCTCTTTAACACTCAAAAAGGTTAGTCGGATTCTCCCGACCATCTTTGCAATGACTTACACCTCGATTCCGTCCTTGTCTGTCACCATCATATGCTTACCTCGCAACAAGGCACCTGTTTCGAGCTAAGCAGGGGACTTAATGTTGATGGTTGTTTTTAGCTTAGGGTTAAAATCGTAAAACAATAAACCCTAGCAGACAGTGATGTCACAACATTTAAAGTAACAAAGCATTTACTAGGCACATTTACTGAAACCTTTAATGTGTCCCTAAATAATTACCGGGGTATCTTTTTGAAATTAGGGTTACGACAAGCCAAACCCTAATTCCCACGTGTGCCAACGGTAAATCATGCCAGCCACACCGACCGCCCCGACCGCATGCCAACCATGCTAGCCGCACCTCTGTGCCAATGGCAAATCATGCCAGCCACACCGACCGCGCCAAAGCATGCCAACCATGCTAGCCGCACCTCTCGTGCCAATGAAAAATCATGGCGACCACATCGACCGCGCCAAAGCATGCCAACCATGCTAGCGCACCTTGTGCCAATGGCAAATCATGCCAGCCACACCGACCGCGCCAAAGCATTCCAACCATGCTAGCCGCACCTCAGTGCCAATGGCAAATCATGCTAGCCACACCGAACGCGCCAAAGCATGCCAACCATGCTAGCCGCACCTCTGTGCCAATGGAAAATCATGCCAGCCACACCGACCGCGCCAAAGCATGCCATCCATGCTAGCCGCACGTCAGTGCCAATGGAAAATCATGCCAGCCACACCTACTCCGCCATGCCAAACGCACCTCTCCATGGCCCCATGCCGCGCCACCATACTGGCCTTCACTACGCGGCTATCAAAACGAAGGCGTGCAACAATCAACGGCTTCCCTTCAATCCCAGGAGCAAATCCTGTCCGTCTAAGGTTACCAAACGACCTTTGCCCCAAAACCCAAGCCAAAACCGCACCTAGCCCAAGCTAGTCACGCCATGCGCCTATGGCAAACCCTTGGCCCCACATGCCAAGCCAAAACCGTACCTAGCCCAAGCTAGACACGCCATGCGCCTATGGAAAACCCTTGGCCCCACATGCCAAGCCAAAACCGCACCTAGCCAAAGCTAGCCACGCCCAAGGCGAACCCTTGGCCCCACATGCCAAGCCAAACCAAACCTAGCCAAGCTATCCGCGCCATGCCAAACGCACTTTTCCTTGGCCCTATCCATGCTAGTTACATCATGCCAAGCCAAACTCCCTTGCCTTGGCCGTAGCCACGCCATACGCCCAAGGCGAACCCTTGGCCCCGCATGCCAAGCCAAACCAAACCTAGCCAAGCTAGCCGCGCCATGCCAAACACACTTTGCCTTGGCCCTAGCCATGCTAGTCACATCATGCCAAGCCAAACGCCCTTTCCTTGGCCCTAGCCACGCCATACGCCCAAGGGGAACCCTTGTCCCCGCATGCGAAGCCAAACCAAAACTAGCCAAGCTAGCCGCGCCATGCCAAACGCACTTTGCCTGGCCCTAGCCATGCTAGTCACATCATGCCAAGCCAAACGCCCTTGCCTTGCCTTGGCCCTAGCCACGCCATACGCCCATGGAAAACCCTTGGCCCCACATGTCAAGCCAAAATTGCACCTAGCCAAAGCTATCCACGCCCAAGGCGAACCCTTGGCCCCACATGCCAAGTCTAACCCTAGCCGCACCACCCTGTTGGACCTCACTACGTGGCTACTAAAACGAAGGCGTGCAACAATCAACGGTTGCCCTTCAATCTCAGGAGCAAATCCTAGCCATCCAAGGTTACCAGACGACACATGGTAACCTTTGTCCCGAAAACCTAAGTTTAGCCATGCCAAACCTTGACGCACCACCACGTTGGCCCTCACTACGCGGCTACCAAAACAAAGGCGTGCAACAATCAACGGTTGCCCTTCAATCCCAGGAGCAAATCCTAGCCATCCAAGGTTAACATATGACATATGGTAACCTTTGGCCCGAAAACCTAAGTTTGGCCACGCCAAACCTTGCCATGTCAACGGCATGACTAGCCACGCCACTGCGTTGGCCCTCACTACGCGGCTACCAAAACGAAGGCGTGCAATGATCAACGGTTGCCCCTCCTCTCAAGATGTAAAATCTCGACCGTCGAAGGTTACCAGGCTGGCAAGTTTCCCGATCTTGACTTGCCAAGCCACAACAAACATGCTACATGTTTTCCAAAACATTCGAGACATCAACACAAACTAGGGGATCCTCTTTGGGTATTGGTTTGGCGGTTTACAGCGTGCGTCGTACACTACGCCCGTCATAAGGAAGTGTCATAAGGGTGAGGCGGTTAGTAAATACGAGAAGTTATGTGTGAAACGTTCATGGGACATAAATCGCATGCGTTAACAACTTTATGGGACATCAATTCCATAACGTTAGTAGTTTCATGCGTTAACCACTTTATGGAACATCAATTCGATGCATACGGTTACCACCTCCTCCCATTTACTTCCCCACTCCTTAATGAGACCAGGGTACGTTTTTAATCCGACTTGTATAAATAGGTCTTACCTATTTCCATTGGAACAACAAGTTCATACGGGAGATACAACACTCAGAAATACTTACTTGCTATCCCACCTTGGGAGCTCTCTCACTTTTCTGATAACAAGTCGTAGTAACCCAACTACTCTTCCAGAATCAACTATTCTGGTCTCACCACTTTCCTTGCTTCCTCCCAAAACCAACCCATTCTCCTCCATTTTGTGACCGAATCAAATGCAGAAACGGCCATTTCTTGGTTTAGGCCGGACTTGTCTGATTGATCTCTCGAATCTAAAGTATTCCCTTGCAGTACATTGTTTAGGGTTTAAATTGTTTCTCACCTGCACACCCGCAATTACCGAAATCAGCAGAAACCATTTTCACCTACAAACACCTGCAAACCTTGATGTGAGCTTTTATGTTGTTATTGCGTAATAATAATAGTAGCAAAAAAAAAGTATGTCTGCTACGAAAGAGTGCTTATCCGCATCCTGTTAATGATTGATTGCCTACTTCCTTGGTGTCCATTTGTTTTGACTTAGATGGATTATTTGTATCCAACCTTTGTGCAGATTCTTTATACACCTAAGTAATAATGCTTCCTGAACCACACAAAGAAGGAATTCAATTTATACCGGATGCAACCACTGATTACCTTAATATGAAGGTTGGTAGTCTTTGTCGGATATCCTTTTTACCTTAATCTAATAATGATCGGACTATATAGCTTATATTTGCAGATGATATCATGAAGAGATTTGTTCAAATGGGCATTTCGAGAATTGATGTACTTGAGGTGAGTCTGCTGGGTTCATTTCATGAGTTCAGTTTCCATTTCATATATACTTGATGAGTACATGATAATTTTGTTACAATTGTTTTATTATTCTATATATGATTTTGGTTTCTCTGCTTGGTAACAATGAACTAGAGATGTTAGTGGTTGTACATATTGGTGCACCGGTGCGTAATGCAAGTGTACATATTATTGGTGCACCTGTAAGTAATCCAAGTTTACATTTTTGCATCTTAGTTCGATAAGATAATATTAATTTGTTGTTTTACAATCCATTTGTACACCTGTTATTGTTTGCGTGTACATAAATGTACACCTGCTATTATTAATGTGTACATAAATGTACACTTCTTGATTTTAATGTTTATATAGTTGAACCACATGCTGAATTTTCGAAACTTCCATGTTTAAAAGATATTACTCAATCTCCTTATTGGTCTAAGGGAAGGGTAACTTGGATAAAGGTTTTCTTGTTCATGAATATTATATGTTGCTGTATTATTATATTCCAGATTCATTATTTGGACAAACTTTAATGAAAATTAATTCAATTACATCACACTTGAAATTCAAATAAGTGTTGATTATGCGGTATACATAAATACGGTTCAAGAGTTTGTGAGGTGATTAAGAGCTAGTCTCGATGAGTCTATATCATGGGTAAAGGTATGAGCATTTGATAAGACAATTAAAGCATGTATTAACCTTAGTATTTTCATTTCATTTCACGTTACGTTTACTTGGATGGTGAACCTTTAAACGGTTTTACCACAATAATTTGACACCTGGACAACCTAATTTATATTCAAAATTTCTTTTAGAATTTATGATTCTGGAATACGATGTGATACTCTAAACATTTCCTTGCCAGTTTGTGCAGATTTTGATTTTGAATTGTTAACGTGCACACAGTGGCACACATGATTGGTAATGTGCATATAATGGTACACATGTTCAAACTTGTAGGTGTGATCATGGTTGTACACATGTATTGGGTGTACAAAGTTGTACACATGTTAATTGTTAAAGTGCACATATGCGATTATTAATGTGTACATAGTTGTACACCTAATGATTCTTTATGTGTACATAGTTGTACACCTATTGATTTTTAATGGTACAGAACCGTATTAGTCCCTGATACACCTTTGACATCAATCTTTTTTTGTAACAGATGCATGAATCACTTGGTCGCAGTTAATGAATACTATTGAACATGGATATGACACATAGATGGTTACCTTTTAATTAATCTATTTATGGATATCACTATCGTAAGTTTCTTTATCTTTAAGTTTCGTATCTTTATTATTTGATTTTTATTAGGGAATTCAGTTGAGACAAATTATTTGGCATTCAAGTGATCTTTACAAGAAAACCCGTTGCAATTGAACTCTAAACTTTATTTGGAGTATAATTGACCTTGGTAGTGATGTGGATGATATTCGAGTTGATGATATGTCATCCTTCAGACACTTTAGGAATAATTTGGTTTTATATGTAATAAATTTAGGGACCCATAAGCTCAAAAGGTAGAACTCCCAAGCTTATCACAAGGTTTGCGGAGGTTGATGATTCAAATACATTTGAGTTTCTATGTTTTTTTTTATTCAATATGGGTAGCTTTATTGGAGTTTTTATAGACCATTCAAGTTATATTTGTGTACAAACTGGTGACCTTGTCTTTTCTCATGAATGGCCTGTTTTGTGGGTATGTATGTTGTATTTTCAGAATTTTATAGATGTGTACACCATTGTCCGTCTTCCGAATATATTACATGTTTTGTAAGTAAAAATGTTAGATTTGCTAGGTTTTGGTAGATGTGTACTAGTTGTACACCATTTTCATGTCTCTTTGATATATGACATGTTTTATGGGAATGAATATTGGATTTTCTAGCTTTTTGTAAACGTGTACATATTTGTACACCATTATCATGCCTCACTGATATACGTCATATGGGTATGGATATTGGAATTTCTAGGTTTTTGTAGATGTGTACATAGTTGTACACCATTGTCTTGTTTCACTAATATATGGCATGTTCTATGGTATGTGTTTGTACCCTATTAAAATAGTGTATGTGCGTACCGCACAAACTATTTGATGTCGGTACAATCTGATTTATTGTGGAAACCGGTGGGTTTATTGTGGAAACCCGCATGGCTTATTATGGAAGCCTAACCCGGTTTATTGTGGAAACCGGTGGGTTTATTGTGGAAACCCGCATGGCTTATTATGGAAGCCTAATCCGGTTTATTGTTGAAACCGGTGGGTTTATTGTGGAAACCCGCATGGCTTATTATGGAAGCCTAATCCGGTTTATTGTGGAAACCGGTGGGTTTATTGTGGAAACCCGCATGGCTTATTATGGAAGCCTAATCCGGTTTATTGTGGAAACCGGTGGGTTTATTGTGGAAACCCGCATGTCTTATTATGGAAGCCTAATCCGGTTTATTGTGGAAACCGGTGGGTTTATTGTGGAAACCCGCATGGCTTATTATGGAAGCCTGGATTTGGGTTGTTAGGGAAACCCGTGAGTTTATTATGGAAACCCACTAGGCTTATTATTGAAGCCCAAGAGTCTTGAATAATTATTTATTTATTTATAATTATTAATGATATTTGAGATAAATGCAGGATCCTAAATAAAGAGGATAATTATCTTAAATACTTATTATTATTTAAGATAAATGAGGATTATGGTGAATATTAGGGTTTATCATGAATCTGGATGTTATTTGAGTTTTATACAGATGAGGGAAGTTATTAGGATAACTATCAAAACCCTAAAGCTATATCTATTTCTGCCTATATATAGAGGCTAAATCTCAACACAAAAGGTACACAATTTCTATTCCTTTTCTTAACAACCTACTTGCATAGAACTCTTGTTGATTTTAGCATCGGTGTCTTTGCAGGTACCCCCACCATTTTCAATCAACAATTCTTTGGAGAATCTAATCAACGGCGGCGATTCGATCATCATACACACATCTCGAAGATTGTTGGGGTGATTAATTTTGCACCAACATCTTTTGGCGCCGACTAAGGGGACTACTAGAAAAGATCGTGCTCCCCGTTTGAGGAAAGTTTTTTCAAGTGGTTTTGCAAACTAGGGTTTCAAAGACATTTGAAAAGGAAGCAAATTAGATCGCAACTTTTCTTGAAGTCGTGGAAAGTATAACCACTTTCCGTTTGCAACTTTTGAGAAAGTTGCAGTAAGTTCCAACAAGGTACGAAAGTTGCGGGAAGTTCTGAACACTTTCGAGAGTTGCGAAAGCTTTACTGAACGTTTCAAAAAGTCACGGGAAGATCACAACCTTTGAAAGTTGCAAAAATTATCGTAACTTTTCGGGAAGTTGCGGAAGATTCACAATGTAACGAAAGTTGCGGAAGCTACGAGAACGCTTTGAGAAGGTTGTTGGAAGGTTCAGGACTATTTCATAGAGTTGTTGAAGATCCGAAAAGTCGCAGAAAGTTCTGCCAAAGTTGTTGAAAGAAAATCTAAAGAAACGAATGGAGGCATTAGGTGCAAATCAACCTGAGATGGATGTGGATGTACCCGCTCGAAACCAATCGAATCAGCAAGAAAATACTCGAACTTTGAGAAGTGATGTTGTCCAAAACTTCGACGAAAGGGATGGAAGGTCGGCGTCGATGTCATCAACAGCGTCGACCTCGTTCGCGTTACGAGGTAACTGCTCAAGGGTGAATTACGTGTTCTTGAATAGATCACCACCTTCGGCCACTAGCGGGAGGGTTCGACATCAAGGGGAGAATTCAAGTCGACACCCAAGCAGCCAGGCCCATCGAGAGGAAGATGTTTCTAGCAGGCGTGCGGGCTCGAGCTAGAAATCCACCCGGTAAAGCTAACGCCTTGCCTGCTGTCCAGACCAACGTTCCACCTTTAGTTCAGACTAATCTCCAATCGGTTACTCAGGTAACCAACGTCCCACCTATAGCACCAGCTGCTCAACATAATCCGCAACTCGAACTGGGGAACGTTACACAGGTAACACCTATAGATTTAACAGTCCGTGAGCGATTGCAGCAGCTGGAAAGAGATAACAAACGAATGAAGGTTGCGTTGGAGAAGAAAAAGAGATAGAAACGCCAGGTATATCCCGTTACGAAAGTGGAAGGACTAATCACCTGGAACCAAGTAATCCACGAAGAAGAGATAGAGTCGTTATTGATCGATGGCAGAGTCGGGACAATGGAAGAAGAACCGAAGAGGAAGGGGACCGTAATCAGAGGCGAGGTCGTCGTGGTGATGACCTTTTACGACCGTCGTACTCTAACAACGATTATTATGGAGTCGAAGGAGGTAGTCATCCGAGGGACGAGCCGTATGAGGCATGGACGGAGAGCGGTCGGATGATGGTTACTCAAGGAGATCGGGCGTGAGTGGTATCATTCGAAAAGAGGGTCGGACCACCGCCGGAACGAGCGAATTCGAAGAGAGACCGAAAGTGACTCAGAAAAGGAGGAAAAGCTCAGAAAAAAAAAGACTTAGTGCCATGATCGATGAATTGTTAACACAGAAACAATACGAGACGAAGAGCAACAGATTCTATCCATGAAAAAGTCTATGGATTCTCCGTTGGTTGCAAAGATAAGGCGGTGCCGTCCTCCTTCAATTTCAACCGACCTCGGTTCAAGGATTTCTTTGATGGCGGAAATGGTAACCCGGTGGAACATGTCCGCGTTTTCAAGCTTCGATGAGTTTGTGGGGATACGGTGACGAGCTACTCTGGGACTTTTCCAATGACTTTGACGGGTAAGGCTCGACTTGGTTCTCTCGATTAGAACCTAATTCAATCAAGGATTTTGGAATGTTGTCGGATTCTTTTTCGAGCGGTACAAGATTAATCTCGGGATCAAAAAAAGAGAGTAGTCACTTGTTTCTCTTACATAAAGAGACTGGTGAAGGCCTTTTTTATTTCAATAGGAGATTTAAGTCGGGGAAGTCGGTGAAATTGGAAAAATGGATGAAAGGTTCATTATAGAAGCATATAAAAAACGCGATGGAGTATGATGAGTTTGGAATTTATAACTCATTAGCGGTTGAACCAAAGGGAAACCTCGAGAGAGGTGTATGATAGGGCCAATAGGTACACAAAGGCGAGAAAGGGAAAAGAAAGCAAAGTTGTCGCGAACATCGAAAAAGTCAACGGTTGAAGGATCGCAAGGCCGAAGCAGCGGTTTGAGAGTAGTTCCAATAACAAAAGCCAGGAAGTTCCTACAAGGAAAAATCACGATGAACCCAGAAGTAAGATGGTAACGGAAAAGTCATTTGATCTTAATCCCAGAACCATCTAGCAAGTGATGAACGGATATAATAGATCTAGTTCCTGCTTCACATGGGGGCATCTTTTCTACTGGGAATATCTCTACGGAGATATTGGGGGGCGGCTAAAGTGTCGCCAAGCATGCAATCAAAGGCAACTTGTTTTGAGAAGTCAAAAAATAGAAGACATCTTTTTCTGTATCAATTCAAGCAATGGGGGGCGGCTAGGGTTGGACGAACGAACGCCTTGGGAGAGAAAGACAAAGGCGAAGTATTTGTAGTTGTGATATCTTTCTAATAAAGAGAAAGGCAAAAACAAGATATTTCAACATAATTAAGTGAAGCTAAAATGGGCGAAAGGAGCAAAGAAAAAGTATTAAAGAAAATCATATGGCTTATTGAGGAAGCCCAACCGGACTTATTAAGGAAGCTCGGTGGTTTATTAAAGAAACCAACTCTGGCTTATTGAGGAAGCCCAACCGGACTTATTGAGGAAGCCCGGTGGTTTATTAAAGAAACCAAGTCTGGCTTATTGAGGAAGCCCGGTGGTTTATTAAAGAAACCAAGTCGGCTAATTGAAAAGCCCAACCGTCTTATTAAGGAAGCTTAGATGGTTTATTAAAGAAACCAACACATGGCTTATTATGGAAGCCCAATTTGGTTAATTGTAGAAACCAGTGGGTTTATTGTGGAAACCCACATGGCTGATTATAGAAGCCTAGTTCGGTTTATTGTAGACACAATGGATTGTTATGAAAGAAAATATATGAATGTCCTGTACACCAGAGATTATCGTACATTCATTATTCGCAGACACACGAGCATTGAGTCGGAAGATTATAGGCCAGTACGGGAACAAATGGGCAACCAATGTGCCTAGAAAGTTACAGGAGCAACCTGCATTCGAAATAAGGTATGTTCTCAAAGTCGAAGTTGATTTATTAATTTAATCCTGATAATTTTTCTATTAAAGAGATAAATTGGAGTGTTTTTCTATCAAAGAGAAAAACCAAGGAAGCGCTTCATTCACCATAAGGGTGGGAGATGAGATTAAAGAAGATTTACAAGACCAACACTTAGGTCATATGTTAGCTAATGGAAGAGCAAGAGAACATAACATGCCGATCTGTTTGGCATTTGGGTAATTACTATATGGAGTTTAAGTACATTATTGGTACTTTGAACATGTTTGGTGATTTGAGATGGTTAAGTACATTTTGGTACTTTGAATTATCAAGCCGAGCTCGGGGCGAGGCCACACAACATCCTGGCCAAGGCCACAAAAGGTTATCGGATAAGCAGCATATGGCGAATTTGAACGACCCGAGAAGGTTAGTTCTATTGATTTTCTTAATCCATCAAAAAGTTGAGAATTAAGAGGGGGCGATGTTTGTACCCTATTAAAATAGTGTATGTGCGTACCGCACAAACTATTTGATGTCGGTACAATACGGTTTATTGTGGAAACCGGTGGGTTTATTGTGGAAACCCGCATGGCTTATTATGGAAGCCTAACCC
Organism: Papaver armeniacum; assembly: GCA_023531295.1. Taxonomy (NCBI): domain Eukaryota; kingdom Viridiplantae; phylum Streptophyta; class Magnoliopsida; order Ranunculales; family Papaveraceae; genus Papaver; species Papaver armeniacum. Next base: position 688,710 of record JAJJWW010017263.1, on the reverse strand, counting down.
GGTTTATTGTGGAAACCGGTGGGTTTATTGTGGAAACCCGCATGGATTATTATGGAAGCCTAATCCGGTTTATTATGGAAACCGGTGGGTTTATTGTGGAAACCCGCATGGCTTATTATGGAAGCCTAATCCGGTTTATTGTGGAAACCGGTGGGTTTATTGTGGAAACCTGCATGGCTTATTATGGAAGCCTAATCCGGTTTATTATGGAAACCCGCATGGCTTATTATGGAAGCCTAATCCGGTTTACTGTGGAAACCGGTGGGTTTATTGTGGAAACCCGCATGGATTATTATGGAAGCCTGGATTTGGGTTGTTAGGGAAACCAGTGAGTTTATTGTGGAAACCCACTAGGCTTATTATTGAAGCCCAAGAGTCTTGAATAATTATTTATTTATAATTATTAATGATATTTGAGATAAATGCAGGATCCTAAATAAAGAGGATAATTATCTTAAATACTTATTATTATTTAAGATAAATGAGGATTATGGTGAATATTAGGGTTTATCATGAATCGGATGTTATTTGAGGTTTATACGGATGAGGAAGTTATTAGGATAACTATCAAAACCCTAAAGCTACATCTATTTACGCCTATATATAGAGCTAAATCTCAACACAAAAGGTACACAATTTCTATTCCTTTTCTTAACAACCTACTTGCATAGAACTCTTGTTGATTTTAGCATCGGAGTGTCTTTGCAGGTACCCCCACAATTTTCAATCAACAATTCTTTGGAGAATCTAATCAACGGCGGCGATTCGATCATCATACACACATCTCGAAGATTGTTGGGGTGATTAATTTTGCACCAACAGTATGGATGTTGGATTTTCTAGGGTTTTATAAATGTGTACATAGTTGTACATCATTGTCCTGTCTCATGTATATATTGCTTATTCTGTGTAAGTATTAGAATTATATTCTTTAATAAATCACTGCACTAGGATGTTTTGAAGCCATATTAAGTTTATGCAGTTAGGCCCACAGGGATTGTGTCTCTTTAAGTCAACAACTTTTTACTTTAATCGTTTTCTTGCTTTGTTTCTTATGTGGTTGTTGGTGAAAGTTTAATCACTTTTTTTTTCAAGCTGCGAATTCTTATGTTTTATCGTTTTGTCCTTGATGCAGGTTAACTGCGAAACCAAACCTCTACAAATCCGGCTATTAACTTATGTTTTATCGTTTTGTACTTGATGCAGGTTAACTGCTAAACCAACCACTGCAAATCCAGCTATTAATGAACTAGAGCTTGGTGTGGTTGATACTTTTGCCAATGTTGTGTAGACTAAGAGTGTCCAAGTGGCTACCGGGGATGTTGGATTTTCGGATTTTTTGCGAGATGTGTACATAGATGTACACACTGTGTAAATTTAAAAAATTAAAAACTGAAAATTATATAGTCATAAGGGTACTAGATTTTCGAATATATAAAGTTCGTAAATTTTGGACGAGCAGTTCATAAAATAAATAGTTTTTTAATTAATTTTATATCATTTAAAGTTGCTGACATCGTCATGAGTCACTTTGGACTAAACTGTAAATATTTGGACTAAATTGTAAATCATGAAGGTTATTTGTGTATTTTCCATATTTTAAATAACTTTTGGACTAAATTGTACCTAGTTGAATGGGTGTGGACTAACTAGTATATTTGGATAGGATTTTGGACTAAACCGTATTTTTCCCATTTTGGAAACCAGTTGGCCCGTGGGGAAACTGACCCTACTTGGACCAAGGATGTTGGCTCACTCAAATTATATTTCGAGCACTACTTCCTGACAAGTAGGAGGGCGAAGATTTCCCTTGGGGGCAAAGTTTTTATTGAAGGAGCTAGATTTCGACGATCTGATTCCTAAATATAAGCAGCTTGTGTGAGAGGGAATGCAGAGGTGTACGTCTATTGTGTCTAAAATGAACTCCAATTGGTGTCATTCCTGTTAATCACGTTGATTCTCATTGGTACACAACATGTCAGTTTTGAAATGACAGTTTCTATCATTTTCCCGGGACATAGTTTACTTGCGAACTGCTGAATCGTCTGATACACAACATGATCACAAGTGATTGAGCTTGGGACTTCCGTTTCAGGAGAAATCACAAGAGTTTAAACTGCAACTAATCAGGTCGTATTTAAATGATCCCTAAAGGTCTCAAAAATAAGTTTCTGCTTTAAGATTTTTTGAACAAATAGGATTTCCAAGCCAAAGATTCATCCGTCCATCTTAATAGGAAGATTAGCTTGGGACACCACTCTTAACCATACTTCAGGGATACCAGGGGTCTCATATCTATTCTTCACTAATCACTATGTCAAATAAAACAAGTAAACTGTAATTCTCGATAAATATAAAACCTCGCCATTCTTGAAATCCTCGCCATTTTTTATAAATTGGGAAGCATCAAATGATTTATAACCAAAAGAAGAAAAGTATGTACTCAAATGATTTCTACATACAAGATTATTTCGAAGATCTTGGCGAATAGATTAAAGAAGCAGCTCGAAAAAAATATCTCCCCTATGCAGGCGGCATAAGTACCTGGCAGACAGATTGGAGACAACATCACATTAGCTCATGAACTAATTCAATGCATGAAAAGAAATAGGACTAAGAAAGGCTACATGGCGCTCAAACTCGACATGTCCAAGGCGTTTGATCGTGTCGAATGGAATTTCTTGAACAAGGTTATGATGCAGTTAGGGTTTAACAGTACATGGCGTGGCTTCATTCAAGAATGTGTTACTACTACTGAAATTTAAGTTCTTCTAAATGGTTCACCGTGTCAAGCATTCAATCCATCAAGAGGAATACATCAAGGTAATCCCATCTCACCGTATTTATTCTTGCTTACTATGGAAGTTTTTACTCGTGCGTTAGCTAGAGCTGAAATGGAAGGAAAAATTCAAGGTATTAAGATTTCAAGAAAAGCACCTCAGGTCACTCATTTATAATTTGCGGATGACTGTCTTGTCTTTGCCAAAGCTGACATCCACAATGTAACAAATCTTCTTCAAGTGATAAACTCTTTTAGCAACATATCGGGACAGCAAATAAACTTCCAGAAATCTGCAGTTTTTTTCTCAAAGAAAGTACATCCAAGGCACTGCAGGATTTTGCTAAGAAGTTTGAAGATGAAGCACATGAGTCTTGAAGAAAAGTATCTCGGCATTCTATTGTTTCTAAACAGGAAGAAGACTACCTCTTTTTCTAGTCAGGTTGTCAACACAAAAAGTAGACTATCAAAATAGAGAGGAAAATTCATCAATCAATCAGAGAGATCAATACTAGTGAAGCATGTTCTAAATGCCATGCCATCACATCATATGGGCATTTTAAAGTTCCGGAAGCCACAATAAAGGAACTGGATAGCATACAAAGAAATTTACTCAGGGCAAAGAAGAAATCTAAAGGCATTTTTTTCCTTTGGTTGTACATCCATTAATAAACATAAACTAAATGGCGGTTTGGGCTTCAGAGATCTAAGATGCTTTAATAGAGATCTCCTAGCTAAAGCTTCCTGGAGATTAGTAAAGAATGAAGACAAGATGTGGGTGTTCGTAGGTGAAAATGGTTTCTGCTGATTTCGGTAATTGCGGGTGTGCAGGTGAGAAATAATTTAAACCCTAAAAAATGTACTGCAAGGGAGTACTTTTTAGATTCGAGAAATCAATCATGCACAAGTCCGGCCTAAACCAAGAAGCCGTTCCGAGACTTGCCTCGGTCACAAGTGGAGGAGAATGGGTTGGTTTTAGGGAGGAAGCAAGGAAAGTGGTGAGACCCGAATAGTTGATTGGAAGAGTAGTTGGGTTACTACGACTTGTTATCGGAGAAAAGTGAGAGAGCTCCCAAGGTGAGCTAGCAAGTCAGTATTTCCGAGTGTTGTATCTCCCAGAACTTGTTCAATGGAAATATGTAAGACCTATTTATACAAGTCGGAGTAAAACGCACCTCGGTCTCATTAAGGAGTGGGAAGTAAATGGGAGGAGGTGGTAACCGTATGCATGGAATTGATGTTCCATAAAGTGGTTAACGCATTAAATTGGTTTTCATGAAACTGCTAACGTTTTGGAATTGATGTCCCATAAAGTTGTTAACACATGTGCTTTATGTCCCATGAACGTTTCACACATAACTTCCCGTATTTACTAACCTCCTCAACCTTAGGACACTTCCTTATGACGGGCGTAGTGTACGCCGTCGCCGTAAACCGTCAAACCAATACCCAAAGAGGATCCCGCCTTGTGTTGATGTCTCGAATGTTTTTGAAAAACATGTAGACAAGCGTTGTTGTGGCTTGGCAAGTCAAGCTCGGAAAACTTGCCCGCCCGCTGTGACCTTCGACGGCCGAGATTTTGCATCTTGAGAGGAGGGGAAACCGTTGATCGTTGCACGCCTTCATTTTGGTAGTCACGTAGTAAGGGCCAACGGGTGGCGCGGTTAGTTGGCATGCCGTTGGCATGGCAAAGGTTTGGCGTGGCCAAACTTAGGTTTTTTGGGCCAAAGGTTACCATGTGTGTCCGGCAACCTTGGATGGCAGGATTTTCTCCTGGGATTGAAGGTCAACCATTGATTGTTGCACGCCTTCGTTTTGGTAGCCGCGTAGTGAGGGCCAACGTGGTGGCGCGGCTAGGTTGGAATGCCATTGGTATGGCAAGGTTTGGCGTGGCCAAACTTAGGTTTCGCCAAAGGTTACCATGTGTCACCTGGTAACCTTGGGTGGCTAGGATTTTCTCCCGGGTTCAAGGGCAACTGTTGATTGTTGACGCCTTCGTTTTGGTGGCCGCGTAGGGAAGGCCAACCAGGTGGCACGCGCTAGGGTGTGGTTAGGCTTGGCATGGGGCCAAGGGGTTCGGCCTGGCGTGGCTATCTTTGGCTAGGTGCGATTTTGGCTTGGTATGTGGGCTGTAGGTTTGCCATGGGCGTATGGCGTGGCTAGGGCCAAGTCAAGGGCGTTTGGCTTGGCATGATGTGACTAACATGGCTAGGGCCAAGGCAAAGTACGTTTGGCACGGCGCGACTAGATTGGATAGGTGCGGTTTTGGCTTGGCATGTGGGGTCAAGGGTTTGCCATAGGCGCATGGCGTGTGACTAGCTTGGGTTCAGGTGCGGTTTTGGCTTGGCATGTGGGGCCAAGGGGTTTGCCATGGCGCATGGCATGGCTAGTTTGGGCTAGTTGCGCTTTTGTATTGGCATGTGGGGGCAAGGGTTTGCCATGGCGCATGGCGTGGCTAGCCTGGCTAGGTGCGCTTTGGCTTGGCATGTGGGGCCAAGGGTTTGCCATAGGCGCATGGCGTGGCTAGCTTGGGCTAGGTGCGGTTTTGGCTTGGCATGTGGAGCCAAGGGTTTGCCATAGGCGCATGTCGTGGATAGCTTGGGCTAGGTGCGGTTTTGGCTTGGCATGTGGGGCCAAGGGTTTTCCATAGGAGCATGGCGTGACTAGCTTGGGCTGGGTGCGTGACAAGCTAGGTTTTGGGGCAAAGATCGTTTGGTAACCTTAGAGGAGGATTTGCTCCTGGGATCAAGGGCAACCAGTTGATTATTGCACGCCTTCGTTTTGATAGTTGCGTAGTGAAGGCCGGTATGGTAGCGCCAAGCATGGGGCCATGGCGAGGTGCGTTTGGCATGGCGCGAAGAGGTGTGGTCGGCATGATTTGCCATTGGCATCGGAGTGCGCTGGCTAGCATGGTTGGCATGCTTTGGCGCGGTCGGTATGGGTCGGAATGATTTGCCATTGGCATAGAGTGCGACTAGAAAGGTTGGCATGCTTTTGCGCGCGGTCGGTGTGGCTGGCATGATTTGCCATTGGCATAGAGGTCGACTAACATGGTTGGCATGCTTTAGCGCTGGGCGATTAAGGGTTCGGCATGATTTTCCATTGGCACAGAGGTGCGGCTACCATGGTTGGCATGCTTTTGGCGGTCGGTGTGGCGCGGCATGATTTTGCCATTGGCACAGAGGGTGCTGGGCTAGCATGGTTGGCATGCTTTGGCGCTGGTGGTGTGGGCGGCATGATTTGCCATTGGCACAAGGTGCGGCTAGCATGGTTGGCATGCTTTGGCGCGATCGGTGTGGCTGGCATGATTTGCCATTGGCACGTATCGGTATCATGGTTGGCATGCTTTAGCGGTCGGTGTTGCATGATTTGACATTGGCACAGAGGTGCGCTAGCATGGTTGGCATGCTTTAGCCTTGGCGGTGGACCGGCATGATTTGCCATTGCACACATGGGAATTAGGGTTTGGCTTGTCGTAACCTAATTTGAAAAAGATACCCCGATAATTATTTAGGGACACATTAAAGGTTTCAGTAAATGTGCCTAGTAAATGCTTGTTACTTTAAATGTTGTGACATTACTGTCTACTAGGGTTTAGTGTTTTACTATTTTAAACCTAAGCTAAAAACCACCATCAACAGTGGGCTAAAGCTTTAAAAGAATGTTACTATCCAACTACTTCAGGTCTTCATGCAAAGAAAAAAAAGAACTCAACTTGGGCCCTTTGGCCAAGCATTCAAGGCAAAGATGCAATTCATTTTCAAGTTTAGTCTCTGGTTAGTAGGAGATGGAAGTAAAATATCCATCTGGTCTGACATATGGATTTAAGGGAACACAAGCACCTCCAATTCCAAATTGGAGTTGAGATTGCATCAAACTATAACAAAGTTTCAGATCTAATTGATCAAGAAACAAAACCCGTAAGGTGATGGTGGTTCAATCTTTATTCAACCAAAGCAAGATGCTTCAAAAAATCCCGCAACTACACATACCACAAAGAGGGTAAGATAGTCTCATCCTGGACACTTACAAGAAATGGTGATTTCACCAGAAAACTGCACTTACAGAAAGCTGGTAGAGTTGAAAAGCGGAGATGTGGTTACAGACGCTGCAGATGCAAGAACATGGAGGCGCATGTGGAATGTCCAACTCTGCCAAGAATTAAACACTTCTTATGGAAGTGTATGACATACACTGTACCTTCTAGTGAACGAATGGCAAGAAATCTGGGATATGTAGGTGAGCAGTGCAAAGTGTGCAATCAAGGAATAGAAACAACAAAGCATATACTATGGGAATGCCCTTTTGCAAAGGCTATTTGATCGACTACTCCGGGAGCCAGAAGAAGTATGCCAAGCAATGACTCTACAGTTCAAGATTGGATTCAAAGATGGTTCATTAATGCTTTCAATGAACTAGTTGAAGACTGAACAATGCATATGGCAAACACAATATGGGAAATCTGGAAAGCGAGATGTTTTTGTGTCTTTGAAGACAAGAAGCCAAACCCTGTGGAAGTTATCAGACTTATTCAGCTTTTGAATATGTCCACTGGAACACAAATGCCGAGACAAAGATCAAACCAACTAGGATAGGGTTCCAGGATACCATAGTATTATGGAAACCTCCACAAGCCCCATATATATCTTTTTTTGTGATGCTTCTTTTAAGATTATTAACCAAATTACTTACTCAGGATGGGGACTAATCTGCCGTTCTCATGCAGGAGAATTCATCCAAGCAAGATGCAATCATGCAGATGGACTCTTAAACGCAGAAGCGAAAGAATATAGGGGACTTTTGCAGGCGATGCAGTGTGCAAAAGAACTAGAAGTACAATGTGCAAGTTTTGAAATGGATGCTGAACTGGTAATCAAAGCAGTCAATGGAGAACTCACTCATGTTGCATGGGAGAATCATACCATGGTACAAGATATTAAAACTATGCTAGTAAATCATCCTTTTTGGATTTGCAAATGTATAATTAGGAAAATAAACAAGCCAGCAGATAAGCTGGCAAAACATGCTATAGTTCATAATATCTCGCAAACTTGGTTTGAATATCCTCCAAGTTTTATGGCAAGTGCAATATTGGAGGATATGAATTCTTTTGTTTCAGTTTCATTAAGTTAATAAAATCCCCAGTTTTTCATCAAAAAAAACAAAAAAAAATGTACTCAAATGTGTCACCATCAATTGTGATACACCATCTAGTTTCTCAAGTTGTAATGTAAAGAGTCTGAAACCATCTTTTGTGGGAAATTTGCTTTTGAGAGTGTACAATCTGTTTTGTTTCTCTTATCATCGATTCTCAGGTTTGTGGATCTATATATGTTTACCGGAAGGGGTACACGCCATTCTGCCATAAAAAAAAAATATTATCAACTACTAAAGTCGGTTTGGTGAAACCGATACAGTTAGTGGTGCTTCCAAGTACTCACCGAACTAAACGGAATTTAACATGGATTCAAATTTCTAGTGTTCTACGGAAAATATACAGTTCTGTCATTCTGTCATCGAAAAACAGGAAAAAGCTTTTCAATTTTTTTCAACTACAAGAGTCGGTAATGCTTCCGGGTACCGAACTAAACAGAATTCAACATGGATTCAAATTTCTAGTGTTTTTTACGGATTCAAACTTCTAGTGTTTGTGTTTAACGTTAAATATACAGTTTTATAGTATTCAAATTTCTAGTGTTCTACGCAAAATATACATGCAGTTTTATAGTTTTGAGGAAACCTCATGTCCTTACGGCATTATATAATGAGTCCGAGAGAAACAAAAGAAGACAAAATCAGTAGTAGGAAAATTTTAGAATCAATCTCGAATTATCACCCATCAAGTTTTTCTATCAACCCTTAGGTTTTTCTCACTGGATTAATCATCATCGTTGTTCAAGTTTTAGATACACATATCATCATCCATCACACCAAAAAAACTTTGTTTCAATAATGGAGATCAGTAAAGAAGAAGAAATCGAGCTTTCTGAAATCAAAGTTGAGAGCCCAACACGTATTCCAAAACCAACAGTAAAGAAAAAACTAACCCTAGTCCCTCTGATTTTTTTGATCTTTTTTGAAGTTTCAGGAGGTCCTTTCGGGGAAGAAAATTCGGTTAAAGCAGCAGGACCGCTCTTCGCTCTTTTAGGGTTTTTAATCTTTCCGTTCATATGGAGTACGCCTGAAGCTCTGATCACTGCGGAACTCGCAACTGCTTATCCAGGTAATGGTGGTTATGTAATATGGGCTTCTGAAGCTTTTGGTCCTTTTTGGGGTTCAATGATGGGTTCATTAAAATTTCTCAGTGGATCTATTAATAACGCGGCATACCCCTCCATGATGACAAAATATTTGACGGGTATTATTCCGGCGAGGTTTAACACTTTAGCTATCTGTGGAATTACAGCATTGTTATCGTTTGTGAATTATTTGGGATTAGCTATTGTTGGTTGGTTTGCCGTTGTTCTTGCTGTGGTTTCAATGCTGCCGTTTATTATCATGTTTTTCATCGCAATTCCTAAAATTAAGTGGAGCAGAATTGTTAGTTTGGGTACAAACGTTCATAAATTAAGAATGAATGATTGGCCGACGTACTTCAACACCTTGTTCTGGAATTTGAATTTCTGGGACAATGCAAGTACTTTGGCCGGAGAAGTGGAGAATCCACAGAAAATCTTCCCAAAAGCTTTGTTTTCCGCTGGAATTATTACTTGTTTCGGGTACTTGATCCCTCTGATAGCAATAATTGGAGCTCTACCACTGGAACAAGATGCATGGGACGTTGGGTATTTAGCGACAGCAGGAGGAACGATCGGTGGTCCATGGCTGAAGTATTGGATTGAGATTGGCTCGGTTTTATCGAGTATTGGATTATTTGAAGCTCAACTGAGTAGTAGTTCTTTCCAGACAGAAGGAATGGCGAATCTCGGGTTCATACCTGCTTTGTTCGGATGGAGAGCTAAGTGGTTTAATACTCCATGGGCAGGAATCTTGTTATCCAGTTTAATTTGCTTGGCCTCTCATTCTTAGATTTCAACAACATAGTTGCTGCAGCCAATATCTTGTATGGCTTGGGTATGCTATTGGAGTTTTCGGCTTTTATCAGGTTAAGAATCAAGTATCCAGACCTGCCCCGACCTTACAAAGTTCCAGGACGCCTTCCTGTTCTTTGCCTCATGTGCTTGGTACCAGCTGGGTTTGTGGCGTACGTTATCGCGACAATGGTGTCTAAGCTTGTTGTTTTCTACATTACGGCAGGTCTTACTGTTTTTGCAGTTTGCAACTATTTTCTCATGAATCTTTGCAAATCTAAAGGGTGTATCCAGTTCATCACCAAAGATGATGATAAGCAGGCCGTGGAGAAGGAATCAACCGAAGAACAATCATAATTTGATTTTAGTGTGTTATTTTGTTTTCTTTATATGCACAATATCTTTTATTTTTTAATTTATTTTAGGATTTATATGCACAGTTTCGTTTTTCTAGCTTAAGAACTATGCTATTAGGATTTATATTTCTAGTAAAAAACTGTATAAAATATATTTTTATCTTCTCTGCCACTTTGTTATTTTTCTCTTTACAAGTAATGTGAAAATCCCTTGCAAACAACATGAAGCAGTTGCAGTTTAAGGTATCACTTCAGTATTTCTAAACAGCGTACGAACGCAAATAACCAGTTCAGTACCTAAACATGAATTACTAGAAATTAAAAAAAGAAAAAACTTCTCTCTTTGTTTTGAGTTGAGAAGATCTTAGTGCTCCAATAACTAAGAAGCTCTGGCGAGTTTGCATCCTCGTCTGCTTTCTGTATAAAGAAGCAGAGCCACGGACGGTATTTTCTGGTGGTGAAATACCTGAACTTTATCCTGGTTGGGATGCAGGTGCACCCATGAAATTCAGTTGGCTTGACTAAACATAACCGGGCAAAACCCAACCCAACCCAGTGCTCCTGTAAACCTTGGACTAATTTACCACACATTCCTGGCTACATTCCAAAACAACCCAACAGGTTCCCAGCACTAGAAGGCTCCCCAGGCTCCCCCCTCTGAGACGCCCTCTTCAAGGACTAGTGCACAATCGGTCGTTAAAGAATCTTCTACAGACTATAATTTGACAGCAAATCCATTTAGTTCTCACGCTGGGCAGATCCTAGTTTCCTCGTTATTACTAGAGGAACACTATTAAGTTTTTTCTCCTCCGCTTACACCATTTTATACAGCTTCAGAAATTTTCTATAAAAGTCAAAAAGTCTGTCTGGTGAAGTTTTTTCTGATAACGACTTAAAAGCCAACCAAACATAATAACTGTCTCTGAAACAATACTAATGTAACCAAATTGATTAACTACACAATAAGGAATCTTTAAAATCAAAATAGGTTGTGCTACACACTACTGAATAGCAAAATTAAAACAAAACTGTTTGAGCAATCAAGATAAGTAACTAACCTCATATATAACAGAAATTTCCAAACGAAACCTCAACCACTGTAGGTAGCAATTCTCATCATTAGAAAGAGAAGGATGGGTGCTTTGAGATAACAGAAATTAGAAAGAGAAGGATAAAATCCTGCAAGAAAAACCATTTTTGCCTTCAGCTTTGATGTGACTTTTAGATAATTCAAAGAGTCGTGACATAAATATGTGATGCCTGATTAGCAAGAAGCTATACAAGGCGGAATTAACATGGAAGATTTGAGAATCCATTGTATGTCTGTGAGAGGAGACAGAGAAAGATAATACATAAAAAACTTGTTGATTCTTGGAAAATGTGACACTACTTTACTTAGAACTGTAACAAAAAGGAAAAACGGATCAAAAGCAACAGACTGACTGCACTTTTTCAGTATCCAAAAGATAAAGCAACTAACCACAGCTATCCAGCCTGCACATCCTAGGTTAAGTTTTCTTTCAATTTTGTGCTAAACAGACTTATCATCCAGGCTGAGTTATAAAAGGCGGCGCTGAGCGGCCAAAGGCCGCCTAATTTTTTACCGATTTTTTGAATTAGGCGTTTGACCGCTAGTCTGTCCAGGCGCTAGGCGCTACTCAGCCGCCTGACACCCGCCTTACGACTTTTACAACTCAGCATCCAGGGCAACATTGCATTAAGAAAATCACCCACATATCCAAAGAAAACAAGAAAACGAAAACCAAACTATTGAACTCCAAAAATCCCTACTTCACCACGCTTTTTATAGTCCCCTCAAGCTCTAAGAGCAACCACAGTCATGGACTATAACCAAAAATTTGGTCGAAAACCCAGACACAATGGGATGCACTATCGATTAAAATCCGGACCAAAGACCAAATCCCATACCATATTTGGTCTTTAGTCTAGTTTTTAGTCGGGCGTAATTTGAAGTTACGCCTGGTGCCGGGCGTAGGTATTAGTTACGCTTGAGGTGGGGCGTAGGTATGAGTTACGCCTGATGGTGGGGCGTAATTCAGAGTTACGCCTGATGATGGGGCGTAATTCAAACTTACGTTCAAAGGGGCGCAACTTTGAAAGAAAAAAAAAAAAGAAAAAAGATGTGGGGCGCAACTAATAAGTTCGCCCGATTCAGGCGCAACTTTAAAGTTGCGCCCCACCAAATTTACTCCTCCCACCCGTAGCGTCGCACACGGACTAAACTCATTTTTTTCAAATATTTTTGGTTTTTAGTCTTTGGTTATAGTCGTATGACTGCAGTTGCTCTAAGGGAGCAAAATCACAAATTGCAATGCAGTTGGCTAGATTAAACATGACCTTTCCACAGCAAAAACTAACCCCGTGTTCCTATTAACATTGAAGGCTTGAACTAATTTACCGCCAGGGTCCGAGAATGAGGAGGCTTCCCCCTCTAAGACGCCCTCTTCCAGGACTTGGGCACAATCTGTCGTGGAAGACGCTTCTACGGACTACAATTAGAAAGCAAACTCGTTTGATTCTTACACTGGGCAGATCCTAGTTAGCTCGTTATTACTAGAGGAATCCTAGTAAGTTTCTTCTCCTCCGCTTACACCAAACACATAATGCACGCGCAGCACACCCATACGCACGCACCTCACTGAGAGGGATCCCGTTCTTGATGATTCCTCTAGCTCCTTATTACTAGAGGAATCCTAGTAAGTTTCTTCTCCTCCGCTTACACAATCACCTTTATAGTTATTATACTTATGGTTCAATACAGCTTCAGAAACTACATTTAGACTTGTATCTAGATGTAAAAAGTCAGCATGATGAAGTTTTTTTTCCAAAAGCCAACCAACCTAAATAGTCTCCCCAACGATACTAAAGTGCCCAAATTGATTAACTAAACAAGAAGAAATCTATAAAACCAAAATGGGCTGTACGATACACTGCTGAATAGCAAAGTTAGCACAAAATTATTAATGACCAATCAAGATAAGAAATTTACCTCATAAATAGCAGCCCTAATGTAGCAACCTCAACCACTTTACAAAGCAGTTCCGAACGAGTTGAACAAACACCAATTTACAGGTAACAATTCTCATCAGGTACCTCAGAGAACACAAATCACAATAAATCATGCAAGAAAAAACCATTTTTGTGTTCATCTTTCCAAATTTCATCTATCACAGAACTAGATTGATAAAAAATCAAACTACTTGAATTTAAACATAACACAAAGGGTGTCTAAGAAATCAAAATCAGAAACAAACAAACCTCAAGAGTCATTGCTATTTTGAAGAAGAATTCAAGTGGTGGACCAATTTTTGGATGCCGTGAATTCTGTGAAGTGAATTCCTCTGTTTTAAAAAGTGGCCTGAAAATGAGTAAATGGATGTTGGCACCATGAAAGTGCTGTCTTGCTTGTTAACAAGTGAAGTTTCTGAAGCCCAACATCAGAAATAGAGAGCTTGGGACTTCTGGTCTGAAGAGAAATCCCAAAAGAGTGTGAAACAGCTGCCAATTTGCCAATGACAAACATAGCATCCGAACACTGCAAATAATCACTTACAAGTACGGCAGTGAAGAGACAGTTATTCAAGATTACACAGTTAGAAAGAAAGAGTTGGTCTCAAAAATTGATGCTGCTCAATATTTACAGCAAACAGGACTAGCAGTTCAATCTGTCCATCAGTAGCTTAATGGGTAGAGCTCCGCTTCACCTGCCAATGCTACGTCAGGACTAATAGAGCATACAAAAGGGACTCTGCGAATGACTGTGATAACCCAAAATGTAAGGTTCAAGTCATGCAAAGGCTCAAGACACTCCATCTTAATATTTGCAAAGATCAAAAGGTCAATTATCCATTACCTGGCCAATCTGCGCTGTCGGTTTGGAAGTATAGAACATAAAGACATATTGACTTGATCATGTAAGAAGACACCATTAAAAAATGACAATTTATTTCTGTACAGGTGGTTCCCTTACATCATTTTCTGTCACAAGGAAACTCAAATAAAAAAGGACTAGACACGCAAATAAACTAACGATGATATATCAAAGTGCAGCTGCAGTTAGCAAAAATGAAAAATAAATAAAATGGTTTAACCTATCCCCGGCTACTGTATGATTTCAATGAAACTACGCTTCTCTATTCACCCAGTGTGTTCTTATACTGTTATCGGTAAGAAACAGCATTCCCCTGTCTTCTGTAACTATGTATTTTCAACTTTCACTCTTTTTCCGTTACCAAGCACTAAACTTAATGCATAATTTATAAAGCTAGTTTCTTCACCGTTCTGAGGCTCATTCTTTACGGTTTTCATTCCTTTCACTAATTGATCTCGGCCCTGCACACATTTACCTGAATTAAGTAGCACTAGGCTCTCAATGTAAGCACCGCTCTTAACCAAAATTCAGGGACACCACGGATCTTGAGAACCCTAACTCTTTTATTCTTCACAATGTCATAGAGAACCAGTACACCATAATTCTCGATAAATAAAACCTCGCCATTCTTGAAATCCCAAATCGGCTTCAAAAAGTACTCCTTATCACTATCGTGTTGAAGAGATCTTCTAATGCATCTTCTACCAATAGTCTTCCATCTAGTCCAAGATTCTCTTACTGAGTACTGTCTCATAGACCATATCTCGATAGTACCATCCGAACACTTATTTAGAATGCAAAGACGCTCATCCAAAATAGCCAGCAAATTACGGTAAATAACTCTTTCTCTAATTAAGACTTCAATTTCAGGAGTAACTGGAACCTCCTGAAACTGTCATCTCCAGTATGAAACGCAAGTAAAACTCCGTACACAGCTGTAGACCCATTCACAGTGCATCGAGTTGCTTTCCAAATAATGTTTCCATTTCCATCAAAGTATACATCCTTATCAATATTATCATACACATGAATATCATAAGGAATACAAGCGTGTCTAGGTTTCTTCCATGAATCCGCACGTAATGAATACACCAGAACATCACAACCAACACAAACCTCGGAATTACTTGAACCTAACCTACCGGTCGTAACGAATTCTGCCCATTTATCCCAATCAGAAACAAATCTACCAGCAGTACCAACAGCATTGCCAAACTCCTTATAACATTTCCTAGCTCTCACAATCTTATAATCACCAAAATATCCAAATGCATATGCAACGACACTCGATTCGGCTCCCTTACCTTAGGCTTCGATACCATCTTAAATTCCCTAGTTGCAGGATTCCATAAACACAAATTATCTTTTCCCAAATAACCCTCTACAAAAATTATGCCATAAACTGAACTAAATGTATGAACTTCAGACTTTGCAAATGGACTATGAACCTCGAAAGCTCTATAACTCAATGTTGGCGACAACGAAGATTCACGAAAATAATCAATTGATGCAAAAAATTCTTGACCAAATGGTTTCATTAATACCTTAAGTTTCCCCTTATTCATGATAAAGAAATTTGAAATAAACTTAGGGTGTCTCAATAAACTATTCCATCCAAAAGATACGCACCTGAATCTTAACATTGATTTCACTGGTAATTTTATGAGTATTTGGTAAAGCAAAGGTGCTTCAAGCCTCCCAATTGATGCTGCTGTCAGCTTCTTTGTTTCCAATTCCTTTTCATCTTCTTCTCCATCGTCATCGTCAACAATGATTACTGAATCTGTTCTTTCTCTTTTCTTAGCGTTTTGCTTCATGGGTGTTTGATGACAAGCTGGTTTCAACATGGAAAAGAAAACTCAAAAACCCTAGAAATCTCTCGTTAAACCCTAAAATGCTGAAACCCTTTGTTTTTTGTGATGAGGTGAGGATGATGGTGAAAGGGTTTTGTTGTTTTTGTTCAAGGAAGAATCTGATTTTGGTGATGCATGATGGAGTTGAAGATACTGATGGAAGCAGATGAAGTGTTTGATTGAGGTGCGGAATAAGCCATGGATAAAGTGAAAGTGAATGGGGTAGTTTGGATATTAAATAGAAGATTGACCGTGTCTTGACTTTTGCCACGTGGATGAAATGCAGACGTGTTCCTATTGATGACCTCATTATAGGATGGTTTAGATGGGAACTTGTAAATCATCATCAATGATGTTTTCAATTTTTTTATTTTTTTTTCTTGTTGGAATTCAAGGAGTCAGGAAAGAAAAACGTGTCTTCAATGGTAAATGAATTACAATGATCATTTTTTTCCTACAACAATTACATCAATGATCATTTTTTTCTACAATGATCGGACAATAACAAGAGCGAACTATCTAGAGAATAAACATACACAAGCATACAAAAGAAGAATGAGAGATTGAACATGAGAATTAGAAAACCTTTACAACTTCAATCCTAAATCCTAAAAACTCTGATCATTTTTTTTTCTTTTGTAATCCCGGTAATAATTATCGATGGAATGGGTGGAACACTTCCATTTTATAATCGACTATTCAATACTTTGTCCGGTATACAACATAATTACGAATAAGCCCCTAAAATATTTTTATTTTTAACAAAAACCTAAATTGTACATAACAACTAATTTGTTGCCCCGAAGTGGGGCTTTCCCTGCTTCCCTTATTGGCCCGGCCCTGTTGAAAATGGTATATGAACAGCTAAATAACAATATTTTAACAAGATTTAATATGATTGGTGGATCTATGGATTTATTTCTCATAAAATGCAGGATTTAATTGAAATCTGATATGAATAATGTTTTTTAGCTATCAAATGTCGAGATATATAATACATAACAAAATTGGTATATCAAGTGTCATATTATGTAAAAGGTGATCGAAATTCATGCATTTGTGTTATCGAACCCAAAGATATATCTAAATAAATGAATTTCTTGATATGCACATTATTCAACCCGAAATTACTCTGAAAGAGCATGCGGTTAGAAGTTTTATCACATATTTTAATAGGATTACGAAGGTCACTTAAACACATGAGGAATGTATGCAACCTCGGATCTCGGTTGGAACCGAGACACGAAGACAACTTTATTTCGGGGAGATTTTCAGTGAAGTTTTCATAATCTTTATTTTCAAAATTTATACACGTAATATCTATCCAGGCATTTCCCACACTTTACATAAAAGAGTTTTAGAAGATTTTCTTTAGGGATGGATTTTATTTTTTTAACTATGTTTTTATATGTAAAACTATCTCGGCAAGATCTCGGCCGTATCTCAGCGGTTCTCGATCATATTGGTCCCTTCTATATGGGATCTCGATCGTCTCAGCGATACTCTAGGTAAAATGTCGCTTCGCCAGGATTAAGAAACTTGTCAAAGCCATGGACCGAAACCTAGATTCTCAATGATATTTCGGTCGTTACCGACTAAATTTGACTTTGTGGCTAAAATGTACATCCGAACTTTCTTCGGATCTATTTGTAACATGAGTCTCAATTTTTTCAAGAAAAAATTTACATTATGACCAAAACTTGCACGAGTATCCAATCTTCATCCTATGACAAGCGTTTATTTTGTGATCCAGAAGCTATCTCGTAATCCAAAATCAGTTCCATAACTCTGAATCTGCCAGATGGTGTATAATTATTTTGTAACCTTCTATTCACACAATAACCTAAAATGTGCACAAATCTTAAAATCGATCATGTGGATCCAAAGTTTGCAAAGTGCTCAAAAATGTAAATTGTAACCGGATATTCTCTTTATAGTCCATCATTTAAACCATGTTGGACCGAGACAACAAAGAGGAGAGCACAAACGCAGAAGCACACAAGCAACTACATTGATAATCAATTTCGGTGTAAGAATTCTCATGGCTCAATAACCTATTTATAGTTTAACAAACTTGACGACCACTCAAAACACTTTCCTAACATAAACCAAACTCTAAATTAAGAAGTCTTCTAGAACCAAACTAATAAGGTAAAGAAACAGATGTGATTGTTCTCCCTTGGATGATTGGGAGAGAAAACAACTTCTCTATTTATATTGATATTGTTACAGATTCATACGTAATGAATGCATACATAGTCTCATAATACAAAATATATATATTACAGGAAACATGAAAATCTTTCATGAAGATCGAGTAATATTGTTTCCATTCCCCGAGCTATGTTTCCTTATGTGGTTAGATATTCTTAGATGTACACGGTGACGACATAATATCCTTGCCAATCACAGTGGTGTCGACACAATATCCTTGACACGCCCCTCAAGCGAATGTCCTGTCAACAACATTAAGCTTGTCTCATAATATGATGAAACGGGGTGTAGAAAGACCCTTAGTTAGGATGTATGCTATCTGATCCTGCGACGATATGATACGTACAATGAGTTCTTTCTTAGAAACCATGTCTTGCACAAAATGAAAATCTATTTCAACATGACGACTCCGGGTGTGGAACACTGGATTGGTAGTCAAATATGTAGCACATATATTGTCGCACCATAGAGTAGGAGGACAAGTAATAGGAATGCTTAGTTCACGAAACAAAGATCTGAGCCAAACCACTTCAACCGTTGCATTTGCAATGGATCGGTATTCGGATTCCATCACGGATCGAGACCGTGGGATGTTTCTTTGAACTCCATGATATAAGATTTTTTTCGTAGTAGATAGCATAACCTCCTGTTGATTTTCGATCATCCAAAGAGCCACCCCAATCTGCATCTATCAAAAATTGACAGCCTTGGAGGAGAATTATAATAGAACTGTAGGCCATAGGTGCGTGTGTGCTTTAAATAACTCAAAACTCGCTTTACCAAAGCCCAATGTTCTGTAGACGGACTATGCATGAACTGACATGCTTTATTTACCACAAATGCGATATCCGGACGGGTTAACATCAAGTATTGAAGAGCTCACACTGTGCTGCGATAGAGAAAGGTGTCCTGAAAAGGTTCCCCTGAGTATTTGGTGAGACGAGTGTTTGCAGCAATTTGCGAAGAAATTGGCTTAGCGTCCTGCATGTTTGTTCGCATAAGGAGGTCGACTATATACTTCTGCTGAGATAGAACTAATCCCTTCGAGTTTGTTGTTGCTTCAATTCCAAGAAAATAGTTGAAAACACCCAAATCTTTAAGAGAAAAGTCTCCCCCAGTCAATGAAATTAAACTAGAAATGACTACGAGTTTTTACGCGTAACCAGCAAGTCATCTACATAAACCAGCAAATAAACAACATCCGTACCTTCTGTATATATGAATAGAGAAGGGTCCGTTTTAGAACCTTGAAAACCAATAGTGAGCAAAAATTGATTTAGCCGGGTGTACCTGATAGACGCATTTATGTGTCTATATTAGTCTCAATTCTCTGTAATGTTAGTACTCGATTTTGTGCTTATTTTGGTATTTTATGTCTTTGTAGGTGTTTTTGGAGAAATAAGCTTTGCGGGAAAATTGGCTTGAAAAGTGGTATTTGCGCTCGTGGGAGAAAATTACTATTTGGACCCCTCATTTGGATAAGGGGCACCTCAATTACTAAGGGGCGACCACTTGCTATTCACACCCCATGAACGGATAAGGGGCATCCATGTTCTTCCCCATTTGAACCAAGATTTGGCGGGAAAGTGAACTTTCACCTGCGAATTTTCCTGGCAGGATTATGGACGTGATTTTAAGGGATTCAAGCACTAAGTGTGATTGGGCTTGACTTGTATGAGATAAACAGGCTTAGAATGGGTGTTTGGATCGAGTAACTTGGGCCGTATCGTCGAGTTTGGAAGTTAACAGAGGTACCGTGATATTTTGGTTTATAAATGACAGCTACGGGGAGAAAATAAGGAAGAATATCTTCCCCGGGATTCTATTCGTCACATACATATGAGTTTGGGTTGACATAGGAAGCTATATATAGCCGTGTAGAAGAGTTCACGAGAAGAAGAAAATCACGAGAAACAAGAGGGAAAGATTCACGGATTGATTTTGGTTATACGCAGGATATATCTTTCATTTGGAAGGAAACTCTTCTACGAAGGAAAGTCAATCTTTTAACAAGGTTTTGGTTTCACTAGAAAATGTTGAAGACACGTAAGGGGGTGAAAAAGTACAAGACTTGGCAGCGAAGAAATTATCTATTCTTGGAAGATTTGATCGAGAAAATTGGAGTTGTTGGATATAAATAGAGGTGATGGGGACTCACAGAGGGAGTCGGGAGTTTTGGGGTCGATTAGAGAGTTTGGGTACGCTCTGGTACGAAGAAATCACGCTGCAAAGAAAGTTACAGCAGCAGGTGAAGAAGACGAAGAACTGACACTAGAGAAGTGTCGTTCTCAAGAACCCTAGAACACGAAGAACATAAGACGCGCAAGGAACTGTCGCAAAGAACTATCGCTATTCAACGAGCGAGAACTAAAGTATCGTTTAAAGGGCAATCTTATTTCTTCGTAGTTGTCTCTTTGTAACACCTTTTCGGCGTTGCAACCCCAAGCTATGCGCTTTATTAGTTTTCTCTTGTTTTTCACCTATTTGAGCTATGAACAATTATTTTGAGCACGTGAATAATATGAGGAGCTAAACCCCAACACTGGGATGACGGAGGAAGCCATGTTTCATAATGTTTGGTAATTATAATTGATTCTTAAGACTTCTTGCATTGATTTTCATTGATTATTTGTGATTTTGTTTGATAGTGTATGCTTAGTCTAAGAACTTTTGATACACTATGCTTACGATTTACATCTAATGCTTTAAAAAATCTACTTTCGACAAAGAAATAGAGTCTAAAAAAGAGCTAAAATTGTTATGAATCATTGTATGAACCAATTGATTGTGAAGTTTGGTGGAATCCTAAGTCCCAGTATCTCTCAACATTGTTAAAATATTTTCTTTGTTTCTAGTATTTTATTTAAGTAAGTCCTAAAATCAACAACTTCCCAAGTCCGAGAATCAAACCCTTTTCTTACCACAATTAAACTGCATCAGTACCAAGCCCTCGGAGACTGTTTTAAACCATAGATGGACTTCCTTAGTTTGCATACATGTGTAGGATGAGAAGAATCAACAAAACCCGGTGGATGTATCATATAAACTTCATCATCGAGAACCCCGTTAAGAAATGCATTACATCAAGTTATCGAATAACCCATTTGTTAGATACAACAAGGGATATTATTGTTCTTAATGTAGCAAATTTTACGACAGGGCTAAATGTGGTTGTGTAGTCAACACCATATTACTGGTTAAACCCCTTCGCAACTATCCTAGATTTGTGTCGAGCTATCGTGCCATCATCATTGCGCTTTAATGTGAAAATCCACTTACTTCCAAGTACATTCATAGACGGAAGACGAGGAACTAAAATCCAAGTACCCTATTGAAGTAGAGCATTAAGTTCCGCAATCATGGCGTCTCTCCATTGTGGGTATTTAGATGCTTGAGAGGCACATGTCGGAACAACCTCAGTGTCATTGTATTGAACTGTAGCTGCAAGAACTAACGGATAACGACTCGCGGTGAACACTTTCTTCTTGAAGATGCCAGACTTGGAACGAGTATGCATCCCTTGTGTGGTGACAGTAGGAGTGGTAATAGAAGTAGCAGTAGGGTAAGGCACCTGTGTATCAACAACTTCTAAGTGTGGAGTAGCATCAGCTGTTGGTGTCGCTATTGTTGATGGATGACCAGAACTTGAAGTTTGTGTAGGTTGCGAAGTTGAGGACAGTGGGGCAACTATAGGTGCTGGTGCAGCAACAGTTCATTGTGGAAATCAGCAGGTAGAACTAACAATGGCAGCTGTATAGGTGTTACTGGGGTGGTGCAGGTGGAGAATATATTGTACCTGCAAATGGGAAAAGATACTCATCAAACACAACATGTCGAGCAATAAATATATGCCTTTGGGTTGGTTCATAGCAATTGTAACCATGATGCCGGGAGTTGTAACCCAAGAACATACACCTAATGGATCGATAATTGATCTTGTGTTTGTTGTATGGACGCAAGTAAGGATAGCAGGCGCAACCGAAAATTTTTAGGAACTGATAATCTGGTGCTTTTCTAAATAATACTTCAAATGGTGATGAGTTACGTAGTGTAGGAGTGGGTAACCTGTTTATTAGGTACACTGCAGCCTCAAAAGCATGGTCTCAAAAATGAGTAGGAACTTTAGCATGAGCCATTAGTGTGAGTCCCGTATCAACTACATGCCGATGTTTTCTCTCAACTGCACCATTCTGTTCGTGTGTATGAGGACATGAAACTCGGTGTTGAATCCAAAACCGAGTAAAATATGATTCTAGCTTTTGAAATTCTCCTCCCCAGTCCACTGAACTTCATGATCGTGGTAGAAAACATGTTCTCTACCATTTCTTTGAACTTCTCAAAAATTTGAAATACATCTGATTTAAAGGTAATTGAGGAAATCCAAGAATACTTCGAAAAATCATCCATAAATAAGACATAATACTTTGAACCAGACGTTGATATAGTAGGTGAAGGACCCAAAACATATGTAAATATTAAATCTAAATGATCTTGAGAGATTGAGTGAGTCATTCTTAATGTTTGTCGATGACACTTACCTAATTGACAAGCTTCACAGAAATTAGAATTCCTATTGTTACTCACGGGTAACTTATTTTTATTTAAGATAAATTGAACGATTCAATAGGCTGGATGTCCCAGCCGGTGATGCCATACTTCTTGTATTTTCTTCTCCCCAATTCCAATGAATGCCTTCCTTGATTGACTAGATACTTTAGAAGGAAGGTGATATAGACCATCTTTACTCTTGCCTTCCAGAAAAACTTTCCCTAACACACGATCCTTAATATAGAAAACATCAGGATGAAATTCAAAATAAGCATAATTGTCTCTGGTAAATTGTCGAACAGATAATAAATTTTTCTTTACTGTAGGAACATGAAGTATATTGCTTAATTTGAAAGAATGAGAACGTGCATCAAAAGTAGAAGACCCTATATGAGTTATTGGAAAACCTGTACCATTCCAAATAGTAACGACATCATTTCCATTATATTCAGTACGGTTTTGAATGTTTCTCATGTCATGATTAACATGATGGGTTGCTCCGGAATCTGGATACCAGGATGGATCCACATAATTATAGCCAGGAGCATGAGTTGCAACATTCACAGCGGCTGATTCATAACGGTTTCCTCCTTCATTAAACCGATTGTAGCAATTAAGGGCGATATGCCTGTCTATCATTGCGAGATCACGGACAGACGGTAGGGGGTGAAGATTGATAGCGATACCCAGCATGGTTATTACTGCCACCACGGCCACATCCATGACCGCGACCATGAGTATTGTTACTTCCTCCACAATTAGGTACTGGTACCTGGTTGCGATTTTGAATATGAGCAGCGGAGAATGGTTGCCTCTGAGTATTGTTAACAACAGGAGAGGCTAGTTCAGCAACGTGTTGATCTGCTAAATGAATTTCATGGCTAAGCAAGTATCCTTGTAGGTCAGCAAACAAAACAGGCTGAGCACGTGTGGTCATAGCCGTAACAAATGGACCGTATTCAGGGCCAAGTCCATGAGAACATACAAAACAAGTTGTGAATCAGAAATTGCCTGAGAAATAACAGCTAAACTATCAGCATAAAATTTCATTTTTGTAAGATAATTAAGGATATTCAAAGCACCCTTCTTGGTGTTCACCAACTGCAGCTGGAGCTGCATCATACGAGCTTGAGAGTTGGAAGCAAATATTCTTTCTAGTATTTGCCATGCCTCTCGAAAGGTCGTCACTCCAAGCATCAGTGTGTACACTGCGACGTAGAGGATAAAATACCACCGACCCGCAGTTGATCCTTCATTGCCAGGTCAAAAACTCGGATTAGCATTCTAATGTAAATCGATTGTATCTAGTAGCATTACTTCAATGGTGGCAGGTGGGCAAGGATTTGATCCGTCCAGAAAACCCATGTAATCATGGCCACGAACAAAGACTATGATTTGATATTTCCACAGCAAGTAGTTACTTTCATCTAGTTTGATAGTTAATACGTGATTGAAGTTGAAAAAGGATGAAGCCATTTGACTGAATTGAAAATAAAGGTAAATGAAAGAAGAATAAGTGATCCCAAGATTGATAACTCTTAGCTATCTCGGTACCATAATAAGGTAAAGAAACAAATGTGATTGTTCTCCCTTGGATGATTAGGAGAGAAAACAACTTCTCTATTTATATTGATATTGTTACAGATTCATACGTAATGAATGCATACAAAGTCTCATAATACAGAATATACATATTACAGGAAACATGAAAATCTTTCATAAAGATCGAGTAATATTGTTTCCATTCCTGAGCTATGTTTCCTTATGTGGTTGGATATTCTTAGCTGTACATGGTGACGACATGATATCCTTGCAAACTGTTGGTGTCGACACAATATCCCTGACACAAACAACTTGTTTCTCAAGATAACTAGACTTCCAAATATAGTCTTGGTTTATTATTTCCAACATCCTCCCTTAAACCAAGACTTCCATTACTCCCAGCATTCCACACACTGGACAAGCCTCACTAGAATTGAGACTTCTTTGAGAAAACATTCTCAACAATCCTTTGTAACCAACAAACGGTTTACGCTTCAGGCCCTTGATTTCTTTAGTAGAATATGATCGTCCAGAAAGCTTGATACCTTGCATAACACTCTGTTTCCTTTAGACCGATGATGGAAAATCACATCTCGCTTTCCCAATACTTCATGGCACCATAGCTTCATATAAACATTCCCTAACAATCTCTAGAATCACAATATTCAACTTGCTATCCTAACAAGCTCGAATCGCTATGGAAAGTTAAATGCTATGGAGAGTTAAACTCTTCTTACCTACTTTACTCGCAGGATTTCTTCTCTTCTTACCTACTTTACTCGCAGGATTTATGTCTTTTCTCTTCACATGTTACTTAAACAAGAGTCACAACCGATAGTTACTGATGTCTGTTACAACTGATCTTTTCACAATTCACAAACCTTTCTTCTCTTCTAAAGTGCACATATTTCTTTACTTCCACAACTCATTTTGCAATCAAAGAACAAAACAACTAACACAAAGAATAAGAATGAAGCCAAGAATTCTATTGAAAACATACTGATGCTTCTCTTTCTTCACCGAGCAAGCCAATAATTCAATTGAATACATACTGATGCTTCTCTTTCTTCACAACCTTGTTTTTTTTCCTTCTTCTCTTCTCAAATTCCACACAGGAATTGCTTCACTGCCTTCACCATATGCATATGATATTCTTGTATATTACTGATGTTTCCCACGTAATTCAGAATTGCCACTCTTTTTAATTTGTAACAAATTTGCCTAAATTCTGTCACAATCGCGACATCCTTCTCTTGTTAACATCAATCACCATCCTTCACTGTCACCAATAACATTCTTGAGCTTAAACTCCAATATGATACCTTCTACCCTTAAGCTCAAACTACTAAACGATACTTTACCAAACACGCAAACATAACCATCCCACATTCCTTGTCCATCTAAGTCTACGAATTAGAATTCAATTCAACTTCATCAAAACGTAGCAATCCCTCTTTCTCGACTGAAATACAAACTTTGATCCTTCTTTTTGACTTCGAATCCAAGACCTAACCTTTAGAAACAACCACTCATCCTAGCATTCAAACAAACACCTTGTCTGCCTTTTTTTTAGTTTAGTTTACAGAGTTCTCTGAATTTCTAGAATTCAACTTCAGCATCAACCATCGTCGGCATCAGTTTAGGTTCTTCGCAAATTTTCTCGATCAAATCAGATCTAAAATTCCAAATAAGTCGCACCCAAACTTTCTTTCCTGTTCTCAATCAAACACCCCTTCAAATTATGGTAATAACCAACACAATATGGCAACAAAATTGGTTTTTTGTCTGTTATCTACTTGTCTTCGATTCACATCTTTAACAACGAACTATTGAGTTTTTTTTTCTTTTCTAGGTTGTCTTGAAAACCCTCAAATCTCAAACAATGTCGCTGCATAACTCAGTTTCCTTGTTTGTGTCAACTTCTAAAAGAAGCCCACGATTTTTCGCAGTCAGACAAACCTTGGTAGTAACAATCTTCTGCTTTCGCTGCTCAAAGTTAATAGTAACAATTGTCGTTCTTCCCTGTTTTCTCTTTTTATTTTACTTCATTTTTAATTGAATTTTATCAAACCATTTTTCTTCCTTCACAACAGCGGCAACAACTCTCCCCTTCTCACGATTAATATTGAGTTATAACTCAAATTTTCACGAGCGTTCACAATACTTCACTTCCAGTAACATGTTGCATAACTTTTGTTAATGCTCACAACATAACCTCATGAACCCAGCAGCTACGGGCCATTATTCCTAACCTGTCAAACTTTTTTTTTTAAATAATTTTTCCGTATGTACAACACCATGTTCTTCCTTGCACTGGATTCAAAACAACATCAACATTCATATCTCCATCCTACATATCACTCTCACCTCCGTAAAGTTCATGATCACCTTGCTCGTGCTCTTCGTGATGTCCCTTCATGGTTTATAAAACTCTTGACCTTGCACAAATTCCTTTTCCAGGACTCATACGAACCCAACACAAAGCAACCTTTTGTTTTTTAAATCTCTCAAACCCTTAACTCTTCTTGACAGACTCTTTGGACAATTTTTTTAACTCATCAGAACTTCGCACACTAATTCTCTTTTAATGAAAACAATTATCTAACTCTTTATCCTTTTCCTCTTTCTTCCTCTCACCTTGCTATGATACCAAATGTTGGACCGAAACAAGAGAGAGGAGAGCACAAACGTGGAAGCACACATGCAACTACATTGATAATCGATTTCGATGTACGAATTCTCATGGCTCAACAACCTATTTATAGTTTAACAGACTTGACGACTACTGAAAACACTTTCCTAACATGAACCAAACTCTAAATTAAGAAATCTTCTAGAACCAAATAATTTGTTTTTCAAGATAAGTAGACTTCCAAATATAGTCTTGGTTTATTATTTCCAACAAACCATATATCTAAAATCTGTTAGTATGATCCATAATCTATCTTTTTGCCCAAGTTTTTCTTAACAATCCAAAATGGGCGTCATGGCTTGATGCACACTTTAAAGGCCGCAGTGGCATATGACTCAGAATCTACACTATAAAAAAAAAAAAAAAAACTTTGTTGCACGACAATTACCTCGTGATTTTGAATCAAAATGAAACCCCAAATTCTAAATCTAAAAAATTATTAATAAGCATCGAAAGAGTGTGTACAAAATGATATATGAACAACTAAATAACAATACTTTGACAATGATTTGATGTGGTTGGTGGATCTACGGATTCAATTATCATAAGATATTCATAACTATTTCAAAAAGGTTCATCAACTCCATATATGCAAGGTTAAATTAAAATTTATGATGATAGCAAGGTAGTCAATATCGGTTGTACATGCTTCTAGTATTACGAGTTTTTATCGGATATCGGAAATACCTATACGATATCGTATTACGCTACGATACAAAGACAAAATGATATTATCAGTTGTACATGCTAAGTACCGGAGCGATATATCGGTTTTACTTGTACACCGATAATATCGGTTTTGTGAACAAATTTTTCATCAACATGCATCTAGTCTTTACAGACAAGTACATTGTCAATTGGAGAAGGTAAAAAGCCCTAATATATTTATAATATAAAATCAATGACTATATGATAGGATATAAGATGGAAACCATACTTCGATTGCAATGCAGAGAAATAAAAAAGATTTACCGCTAATAAACCACCTTGTATTTTCGAAATTTGAGATATGTGTATGATTGCCAACCAATAGTTTTGTATAAGTGATCCAAAAATTTATGGAATCTATTAAATCAATCCATAAATATTTTTATAATGTTTAAAGTATGTCTCTATCTTTACTCTTAAATTCTCTCTAAATCTCAGTGTATGATTCTTATTATATTTTATTATGGTTTTATAATTATTTAAAATTCTATATTAAATGATGTATCACCGATAAAAACCATATTATCTTTTGTATAGGTGTATAAGACCCGGTCGATACGAGACCGATACGCGATATTAATTACCTTGGATGATAGGCGGCCAAGTGGCATTTTTTGGCTGTTAAATGCCAATACATAGAAAATTTGGTATATCTTGTGTCACATGGTATAAAAGTTGATCTTAATTTCATGCGTATGTACATGTATACATTATTGAACCCAAAGATATATACTCTTGTATCTATATATACATATACATATAATTTCCGACCCGAAATTTTTATGACACTACATATTGCTAAAAACTTTACTACATTTATCGCCTTTTAATAAAATTAAGATACCATAACATAAGACTCTTATATAGCATTTGGTGCCAATTTTTTGACTCTTATATAGACTTAAATTGTCATGTGTTTATGGGTAAAAATCGTTTCTGCCGATTTCGGTAAATTCGGTAGGTGAGTGAGAAACTGGTTCAAACCCTAAACAAATGTGCTGCACGTGAGCACTTTATAGATCCGAGAGATCAATCTGTAAAAGTCCGGCCTAAACCAAGAAATGGCCGTTCCCGGACTTTGCCGGTCACAAAGTGGAGGAGAAGGGTTGATTTGGGAGGGAAGCAAAGAAAGGTGTTGAGACCGAGATAATTCTGGGAGAGTAGTATCTCGACTTGTATCGAAAGTAAAAGCTTGGGAAGCTTGCAAGAGATGAAAGCTTTTGGGAGAGCTTGCAAAAGTTGCCTTTACGAGAGTGTAGTATTTTTCTCCCGAGAGACTTGTTGTCCGGTGGAAATAGGTAAGACCTATTTATACAAGTCGAGATTGAAACGTACCTGGCTTCATGAAGGAAGAGAGTAAAGGGTGAAATAATGGGAGAAGGTGATAACCGAAGGTATTTATGGGTGAAAACGTTTCACCATTATTTCCCCATTTATTTGACCGCTTTATTCCTTTTCACGGTTTCTTAATGTGAGCGTAGTGTACGCTGCAAGCCGGTGACCGCCAAACCAAAACCCGGAAAGCATCCCCCAGTTTGTGTTGATATCTCGAGTGTTGGTTGCACCTTGAGTGCAAGTGGCGCTGCTAGTGGCGCGTGTGGCATGTGCCATTGGCATGTGCGAATGCCCTTGTTGCGGGTTGTACCTCGAGCGTAGTGGCCATGCCGAGCTGCTAGTGGCATGCGTGGCATGTGCCAATGACATGTGCGGAATGCCTTGGTGGTAGGTTGTACGTTGGGTGTAAGTGGCAATGCCAGATTTGCTAGTGGCGTGTGTGGCATGTGCTAATGGCATGTGCGGAATTCCTTGGTGGTAGGTTGCATGGTTTGCGAGTTAAGCTACCAGCGTGCATTAAGGGGCACAGCTAGGTCAAGAAGGCTACCAGCGAGCGTGTTGGCATGTGCCAATAGCATGCGTGGCCGTTGGGCCGTGGCCTTGGTAGGAAAAGCTACCGGCGAGCATGTTGGCATGTGCTAATGGCATGCGTGTGGCCACTAGGGCCGTGGCCTTGGTAGGAAAAGCTACCGTGAGCATGTTGGCATGTGCCAATGGCATGCGTGTTTGTTAGGAAAGCCAGTGGCTTTGGGAGGAAAAAGCTACCAGCGAGCATGTTGGCATGTGCCAATGGCATGCGTGGCCGTTAGGGCCGTGGCCTTGGCGGGAAAAGCTACCGGCGAGCATGTTGGCACATGCCAATGGCATGCGTGGCTGTTAGGGCCGTGGCTTTGGTAGGAAAAGCTACCGACGAGCATGTTGGCATGTGCCAATGGCATGCGTGGCCGTTAGGGCCGTGGCCTTGGTAGGAAAAAGCTACCCGGCGAGCATGTTCGCATGTGCCAATGGCATGCGTGGCGTTAGGGCCGTGGCCTTGGTAGGAAAAGCTACCCGCCGAGCATGTTGGCATGTGCCAATGGCATGCGTGGCCGTTGGGCCGTGGCCTTGGTAGGAAAAGCTACTAGCGAGCATGTTGGCATGTGCCAATGGCATGCGTGGCGTAGTGGCCTTGGTAGGAAAAAGCTACCGTGAGCATGTTGGCATGTGCCAATGGCATGCGTGGCCGACTTGGCCTAGGTTGCATGGTTTGCAAGCCTGGGGCGCTATATTTGGCATGTGCCAATGGCATAGCGGCTTGGAAATATGGCTTGTGGTGCGTGTTGGCATGTGCCAATGGTACGTGCGGTCATGTTGACCCTAGTTGCACGTCTTGCAAGTCTAGGGCGCTATATTTGGCATGTGCCAATGGCATAGCGGTTTGGAAATATGGCTTGTGGTACGTGTTGGCATGTGCCAATGGCACGTACGTCCATGTTGACCTAGTTGCACGTTTTGGAAGCCTAGGGCGCTACATTTGGCATGTGCCAATGGCGTAGCGGCTTAGTTTGGCATGGTTGCCAATGAGTGCGATATGTAGTTTGGTCTTGGCGTCGCTGCCATGGTGCGCGCAGTGCGGCTTGGTTTTTCACGTCGTTTCCATGGTGCGCAGTGTGCGGCTTGGTTTGGCATCGTTGCCATGGTGCACGATGTGCGGCTTGGTTTAGCATCGTTGCCATGGTGCGCGATGTGCGGCTTGGTTTGGCATTGTTGCCATGGTGCGCAGTGTGCGGCTTGGTTTGGCATCGTTGCCATGGTGCGCAGTGTGCGACTTGGTTTGGCATTGTTGCCATGGTGCGCAGTGTGCGGTTTGGTTTGGCATTGTTGCCATGGTGCGCAGTGTGCGGCTTGTCTTGGCATTGTTGCCATGGTGCGCAGTGTGTGGATTGGTTTGGCATTGTTTCCATGGTGCGCAGTGTGCGGCTTGGCTTTGGAATTAGGGTTCTGTGTCGAAAAACCCTAATCTGGTATTTTGAAAAAATACCCCTATTAATTGTATACACACAGTTAAATGCTCTTAGTTAATGTGTTGCAGGTAACACTAGGTCATGGGTTTTACGATTTTACCCTTTGTTTAAAAACCACCATCAACATTAAGTCCCCCTTAGCTCGGAGCAGGGCTTTGTTGCGGGGTAAGCATAAGATGGTGACAAACTATCGGGCAAGCCGTAAAGAGAATTGAGGAGGCTTGTTCGACCTTTTATTAATAGGATTTGGAATCCTTGCCTCTGGTAGTTTTGAACAAATCGGGAGGCTAGCACAATTGGTGGGGCCGGTGCAGCTTGGGCGACGTTGGGAAGTCGGTGCAATTGGTGGGGAAGCTGTGCGTGCTTGCAGGCGTGACTTGGGCAGCCATTGGGAAGTCGGTGCAATTGGTGGGGCCGGTGCAACTTGGGCGACGTTGGGAAGTTGGCGTGAGTTGGGAAGGCCGATTGTCTTCGCCGGTGGAACCGGTGCAAGGTGTGGAAGCTGTGCGTGTTTGCAGGCGTGACTTGAGCGGTCATTGGGAAGTTGGCATGATTGGTGGGGCCGGTGCAGCTTGGGCGACGTTGGGAAGTTGGGCGCCCTTGTGGCCCGTTTCTTACACGCACGATTTTGGTAAAGGGAAATCCTTCCCTATTTCAGAATCTTCACGCCTATATATACAAAGTCCCTTTCTCCCATCTTGCACTTTCATCTTTTCATCCTTTCCTACTAGCGGCAGAGTCACAAAGAAAAACCAGCTTCCAGGTATATCTTCCAGTACTTCTCTTGTTTCCCTTTTTATGTAGGTGTAAACCCTAAGAGTAGGCGTTTATATATTGCGCATATAATTTCTTGGCGTGCCTCTTGTAGAAAACATTGTATGTATGCGCCCTGAACAAAATTTCGCCTCATCGAAAGATGTCCATAGTTCCAAACCGAACACGGATGATGAATTCTTCGCCAAAAACTTGCCTCTGCTCGGAAAATCACCCAGGCTTCGTGCCAATTTTGTTAACCGGTGGTGAAGATGAAAAGAAGACACGTTCGGTTCGCCCGAGAGAACACCATACGGTTACTGTCTTCATAAAGGGGTATATTCCTCTTCCAATATTGATTTCAGGATGTGCCAAAGCCCATTGCGTTCTTTTGATAAATGGGTTGAGTTCATGGTGAGTAAGGAGCATATAAATACCAACTTGACTCGAGCGCAGATTATTGATGTTTATCGAGCTTGAAAGAAATCTCCAGTTAGGAAGGATATCTCGGGCTTGGTTGCTTTCATCTCCAGATGGTGTTCGGACACCCATACGATCATATGTAGATGGGGTGAGATAACTTTCTCCTTGGAGAGTGTGGCTCTCTTCTTCAATCTTCCTGAATCGGGAATCTTAAAATCCAATTATCTCAAAGTGAGGGGAAGATGCGGGATGACCTTGCTGCTAAGTTGGAAGATTTCGCTCGGAAAGACTCCAACGCGAAGTCGAAGGATTGTGTCCTAAAGAGGATGAAAGGTGCCTTTACAGTACTGGTGGATATCTCAATGGTTGTCGGACCCGAGCTGGATCCTGAATGAAAAGCGATGATCTTCACGTTAAGCACTTTTGGCTCTCCTGGTTGTCTAGAGACATTTTTGACGACGGTTCTGGTAAGAAGGAGATAAGACCAGAGTTGCTAGTGATTGCTGTGAAGTTGGCAAAAGGTGAAGTTCTTCCTATTGGCAAGCTATTCCTCGGTTCCCTGTATGTGCATCCGGATCACCTAGTTGCGAACATGCGAGTTTGAATGGTTTCATGAAAGTGAATTCATATGTGCACGTTTCTTTTCGCAAACTCGCTATGGGAGCACTTTGAGAAGTATGCTCAGAAACCGATGCCTTCGATTCCCGTGAGTTGGGGCGGTTCTCGAATTCTTCGATGGGTGAACAGGCGTCCAAGAGTTGGTGTGAGCTTGGTTAGTCTTCTTGACATGTCGTATGAAATCGGGCGCCCATGGAGCCGGGTCCATAGGTCGGTGACTCAAATTGACACCTTGCTTCTGCTCCGAACATGTCTTTGTCTTCGATGGCGATTTGAGCGTTGGTGAAAACTTGTTTATTCAAAGCCGCATGTCCGGTTATATGCCGTCTTTCTTTATGGGGTCTTTCCCGTATATCTTCTTACAATATTGACCGTCTTTTGCTTTCGTCACATGGGTTTTGATCAAGGGGTGCCTCTTGCTTACCGGCGGTGATCCCTAAGGATTCATTGCGTGCCTCCCTTAATGCCGGTGCCCTTGAGCCGGGTATCCACCTTCCTTCTTTCAAACGGGAAGAGTAACTTCGACGACCTTCGGCTATAATGAGTTCTCGGTGCGACGAGTTTATTATGATCCAAGATTTTGTGAATAACGTGGTGGAGAACGTTCGTTGTAAACCTTTCCCAGCTTTTTTGAAGAAGTATCCAATGTTGAGAGATCTCAGCGAAAGTTGCCTAGCAACTCGGAAAGTCCCTGTGCCAAGGAACGGAGAACGAAGAATCGTCTTTGGCGGGTTCCGGACGGTTTCAAAAGACCCTCCTCAGCTCTCGTGTCTTTCGATTCTTCCAATAACCAGGTATGTGTCGCCTCTTCGTTGGTTTGTCTCAAAACACGTGAATTTCTCTTGAAAACATGTGTCTTATTTTCTACAGGGGCTTCGGTAGTGTTAATGCTTTGTTTGCCCTTGCACGTTGCCAGGAGACGGCAATTTCTTCAAAGAATTCCAGCAGCACTGAGCCTTCTCATAGCGGTGATGAGTCAGAGAAAGAAGAAAGTTCGACAAGTGAGAGTGATTCCTCCAGCAGGACTGGTTCTTTTTCGGGAAGTGGTTCGGTGAGTTTCGCTTCTTTTCTTTCTTCTTCTGTTCCTTCTTTTAAAAATGTCTAACTTAAGTTCGCAGGAGGAATCCGGTTCGGAGGATGATTACGGGGTAGAGCCACACTAAAACTTGCCTTTGGTGACCACCGCTGGTGACTTGGAGATGGGCGTTAGCCAATTGCCTGAGCATAGATGTGGTCCAAACGTTGGATGATTCTCCGATGGTTGCTACTGTAGACATGGAAGAAGACCCTCTCGCGAGTCGTGAGGCCAGTGCGGGCGCCATTTTTGATCCTCCGTACTTGGTTCCTTATCCAGGTCATGTGTCAAGTTGGTGGCTTTAGCGTTAGGCTAAGCATGAGGCGTTGTACACCAACCAGGAGAAGTACGGACATATGGCCACAACCAAGAAAGTCACTAGTCGATTTGCTGGTTAAGCGTGTGGAAGAGGCTTTATCTTCCATCGAGGATATGCGTGAGGTGACTGGTCACACCGTTTCAAGACGTTATTGCCGATTTGGGAGCACCATCGCGACGTGTGTGTAGAAAGGAGTTCAACACTTCGTGGTTTGTCAAGGCCTCACGAGATCCAAAAGTTGAAAGATGCGAAGAACAAAGCCTTTCCGCCGAGGATATTACACGACAGGAGGTAGAACTCGAAAAGCTTTCCAAGATGTTGACTATGAAGAGAGCGACTCTTGAAGATGCAAAGTTGACTTTCTCCAAGAAGAACAGACCTTTGTTGGATGATTTTCCTTAAATGTTTCTCTGTTAAACTTTCATTTAGGTTCTTCTTTTTTTTTTTTTTTGAAAGACATACTGGATGTCTGGTTCAAGGTTTGACCAGTTTTGGTAGACAGCTAGTAGCTTTTGAGGATATTGGATTATTTCTGGGATGAATGGTTTTGATAATATGACTCTGATTATGTTTCGGGAAAGGAATATTGCTTTTATGAAAGTGTGTGCTAGCAATAGGCACAATACTCGGTAGTATAATGGTTTTACTAAGAACCTAAAACAAATCGTATATCTTACGCAGTCTAATTTACTCACTTCATAGGTTTTTTACAACATGCCCCTCTCCATGTAAAAGGCGATTTCTTTGGTAGCATCGCCAAAGAAGTCCCCAATCGCTCGGTAGCATCTTGGAGTCCCCGCTTTCTCATGTAGTTTTTACAACTAGTAGCCGGGTTGTCATCGGTAGTTATGTCGGATTGAGTCGCCTTCCCTACCATCTTGACATCCGGGTCGAAGAACGAGATCGACAGTCGACATTGTAGCCGATAGATCAATCCTCCCACCGTGGTCGCCAATTGTTTATGGGTAAAAATCGTTTCGCCGATTTCGGTAAATTCGGTGAGGTGAGTGAGAAACCGTTCAAACCCTAAACAAATGTGCTGCACGTGAGCACTTTATAGATCCGAGAGATCAATCTGTACAAGTCCGGCCTAAACCAAGAAATGGCCGTTCCAGACTTGCTTCGGTCACAAAGTGGAGGAGAAGGGTTGATTTTGGGAGGGAAGCAAAGAAAGGTGTTGAGACCAGAATAATTCTGGGAGAGTAGTATCTCGACTTGTATCAGAAAGTAAAGCTTGGGAAGCTTGCAAGAGATGAAAGCTTTTGGGAGAGCTTGCAAAGTTGCCTTTCTCGAGAGTGTAGTATTTTCTCCTTACCGAGACTTGTTGTCCGGTGGAAATAGGTAAGACCTATTTATACAAGTCGAGATTGAAACGTACTGGCCTCATGAAGGAAGAGAGTAAAGGGTGAAATAATGGGAGGAGGTGATAACCGCAAGGTATTTATGGGTGAAAACGTTTTCACCATTATTTCCCCATTTATTTGACCACTTTATTCCTTTTCACGCTTTCTTAATGTGAGCGTAGTGTACGCTGCAAGCTGTGACCGCCAAACCAAAACCCTGGAAAGCATCCCCCAGTTTGTGTTGATATCTCGAGTGTTGGTTGCACCTTGAGTGCAAGTGGCGCTGCTAGTGGCGCGTGTGGCATGTGCCATTGGCATGTGCGGAATGCCCTTGTGGGCGGGTTGTACCTCGAGCGTAAGTGGCAATGCCAGAGCTGCTAGTGGCGTGCGTGGCATGTGCCAATGACATGTGCGAATGCCTTGGTGGTAGGTTGTACGTTGGGTGTAAGTGGCAATGCCGGATTTTCTAGTGGCGTGTGGGCATGTGCCAATGGCATGTGCGGAATGCCTTGGTGGTAGGTTGCATGGTTTGCGAGTTAGGCTACCAGCGTGCATTAAGGGGCACAGCTAGGTCAAGAAGGCAACCGAATGAGCGTGTTGGCATGTGCCAATAACATGCGTGGCCGTTAGGGCCGTGGCCTTGGTAGGAAAAGCTACCAGCGAGCATGTTGGCATGTGCTAATGGCATGCGTGGCCGCTAGAGCCGTGGCCTTGGTAGGAAAAGCTACCAGCGAGCATGTTGGCATGTGCCAATGGCATGCGTGGCTGTTAGGGCCGTGGCTTTGGTAGGAAAAGCTACCAGCGAGCATGTTGGCATGTGCCAATGTCATGCGTGACCGTTAGGGCCGTGGCCTTGGTAGGAAAAGCTACCAGCGAGCATGTTGGCATGTGCCAATGGCATGCGTGGCTGTTAGGGCCGTGGCTTTGGTAGGAAAAGCTACCAAATGAGCATGTTGGCATGTGCCAATGGCATGCGTGGCCGTTAGGGCCGTGGCCTTGGTAGGAAATGCTACCCGGCGAGCATGTTGGCATGTGCCAATGGCATGCGTGTCCGTTAGGGCCGTGGCCTTGGTAGGAAAAGCTACCAGCGAGCATGTTGGCATGTGCCAATGGCATGCGTGGCCGTTAGGGCCGTGGCCTTGGTATGAAAAGCTACCCGGCGAGCATGTTGGCATGTGCCAATGGCATGCGTGGCCGTTAGGGGACGTGGCCTTGGTAGGAAAAGCTACCCGAAAGCATGTTGGCATGTGCCAATGGCATGCGTGGCCGTTAGGGCCGTGGCCTTGGTAGGAAAAGCTACCAAAGAAGAATGTTGGCATGTGCCAATGGCATGCGTGGCCGTTAGGGCCATGGCCTTGGTAGGGAAAGCTACCAGCGAGCATGTTGGCATGTGCCAATGGCATGCGTGGCCGACTTGGCCTAGGGTGCATGGTTTGCAAGCCTAGGGCGCTATATTTGGCATGTGCCAATGGCATAGCGGCTTGGAAATATGGCTTGTGGTGCGTGTTGGCATGTGCCAATGGTACGTACGGTCATGTTGACCTAGTTGCACGTCTTGCAAGTCTAGGGCTCTATATTTGGCATGTGCCAATGGCATAGCGGTTTGGAAATATGGCTTGTGGTACGTGTTGGCATGTGCCAATGGCACGTACGGCCATGTTGACCTAGTTGCACGTTTTGCAAGCCTAGGGCGCTACATTTGGCATGTGCCAATGTCGTAGCAGCTTAGTTTGGCATGGTTGCCAATGAGTGCGATATGTAGTTTGGTATTGGCGTCGCTGCCATGGTGCGCAGTGTGCGGCTTGGTTTTGGCGTCATTGCCATGGTGCGCAGTGTGGGGCTTGGTTTGGCATCATTGCCATGGTGCGCAGTGTGCGGCTTGGTTTGGCATTGTTGCCATGGTGCGCAGTGTCCGGCTTGGTTTGGCATCGTTGCCATGGTGCGCGGTGTGCGGCTTGGTTTGGCATTGTTGCCATGGTGCGCTGAGTGCGGCTTGGTTTGGCATTGTTGCCATGGTGCGCAGCAGCGGCTTGGTTTGGCATCATTGCCATGGTGCGCAGTGTGCGGCTTGGTTTGGCATTGTTGCCATGGTGCGCAGTGTGCGGCTTGGTTTGGCATCGTTGCCATGGTGCGCGGTGTGCGGCTTGGTTTGGCATTGTTGCCATGGTGCGCGGTGTGCGGCTTGGTTTGGCATTGTTGCCATGGTGCGCGGTGTGCGGCTTGGTTTGGCATCGTTGCCATGGTGCGCAGTGTGCGGCTTGGTTTGGCATCGTTGCCATGGTGCGCAGTGTGCGGCTTGGTTTGGCATTGTTGCCATGGTGCGCAGTGTGCGGCTTGGCTTGGCATTGTTGCCATGGTGCGCAGTGTGCGGCTTTGTTTGGCATTGTTGCCATGGTGCGCAGTGTGCGGCTTGGCTTTGGAATTAGGTTCTGTGTCGAAAAACCTAATCTGCATTTTGAAAAATACCCATATTAATTATTTACACTTGAGTTAAATGCTCTTAGTTAATGTGTTGCGGGTAACACTAGGTCATGGGGTTTTACGATTTTACCCCTTGTTTAAAAACCACCATCAACATCATGTCATCCAAATCTTGTCCTGGAAGCAATTTACCTTATGACCAAAACTTATATGAGGATCCAATTTTAGCCCCATGGGCGAAGTTTGTCTGTGATAAAAAATGAAGCTATCTCGTCACGGAAAATAAATTTCATAACTCCAAATCAAAGAGTTTAGTTACTCATATAATTTCAAGTACGATAGAGGAACAAATTTAAACAATTATAATGGGTGGAAATTTCAGCAAACGTTTAAGTTTATAATTATGCGTATTGATTATTATGCGCACCAAAATTAGGTTTTGTATTTATTTTATGTTTTATCACTAAAACGTAAACTGTAAATTGGGTAACCAAACTTAAACCACCGAGTAGCTTTTAGGAATACGACCTGATGACCAAAACTTATATGAGGATTCAATTTCAAGTTATATATCCCAGTTACTTGCACATACCATTCTCGAAATCCATCAAAACAACACGATCATTGTTATTTGTTGTATCTTATTTCGGAATAAGATAAAGTTAACATAATATTTAAGTCTAAAGTTACATCAAACATGATTCAAAAGTTATATATCTCAAGTGTAAAAAGTTTCACATGAGACAAAAATGCAAAAATGCATTGCACATACCATATTGGGTACAACTTGCTGCACGAGTTGCGCTGTTTTGTGAAAAGCAAATATTTCATAAATATTTTATTGGCGAATAAAAATAATGTTATAGTAAAAATTATTAAACCAGACAAAAATACAAAAACGCATTGCACAGATAATTAAATACTTTTATTGACATAATACAAATAAAAATTATACATACCATTTTCGCCAACATCCTGTCCAGGTTGGCGCTGTTTTGTGCAAAGCAACTGTTTCAGAGAAGTTTTATTGGTAAACAAAAAAAATGGTGAAATAAAAAGTATCAACGAGACAAAAATGTATTGCACATACCATTCTCGGGATCTATCCCAGCAACAAAAGGTGCAAAGCATTTTATATACAATTGGATTAAAGAAATAATGTATCTTCGACACGTTAAAACCCGAGAATGGTATGTGCAATGCATTTTTTTCTTATTTGAAACTTTTTACTACATAATTATTTTTTTTCGCCAATAAAACTTCTCTGAAGTGAAATAGTTGCTTTGCAAAAAACAACGCAACTTGTATAGGACGTTGGCGAAAATGGTATGTGTAATTTGTATTTGTATTATGTCAATAAAAGTAGTTAATTACCTGTGTAATGCATTTTTGTATTTTTGTCTGGATTGATAATTTTTACTACACAATTATTTTTCTTCGCCAATAAAACTTTTCTGAAATATTTGCTTCAACCCTTGCGGCACGTTGTACCCGAGAATGTTATATGCAATGTATTTTTGCATTTTTGTCTCACTTGAAACTTTTTACTACACAATTATTATTGGTCGCCAATAAAACTTTTCTGAAATAGTTACTTTGCACAAAACAGTGCAACTCGGGAAGCACGTTGTTGGGATGGGTCCGAATGGTATGTGCAATGCATTTTTGTTTCATTTGATACTTTTTAACACAATTATTTTTGTTCGTCAATAAAACTTCTCTGAAATGGTTGATTTGCACAAAACAGCGCAACCCGTGTAGCATGTTGCGATAAATCCCGAGAATGGTATGTGCAATATGCACAATCTATTTGTAAATTAAACTCACTGATAAAAAGTTGTTATCCCGAGAATGGTATGTGCAATGCACGATCTATCTGTACTCTACAACAAGTTTCTATTCATCTTCTTCTTATACCTCTCTTGAATTTGCATCTTCTTTCCTCTGCTTAAAAACCCAAATATCTCCCACCGTCAACATGAATCATTTCTAATACCGAAACTGAAATGCTGTTGAATATCTACTACGTCAAATGTATATGTTGAGGAGAAATACAAAATAAATAAATCAATGACAAGGAAACTAAATGGGTTTGGGGTTATACATATCTTGTCTTCATATGATGAAGAACAAGATGATTATGATGATGATAAAAAGTCTTTTTGTAATACGAAGTCCAAGCTTTTTTTTTTCTTTTTTGTTGATGTTTTCAAAACAAAGAACGCCCTCTATCTATAGTTAAACATGGATCCACATTTAACTCATATTAGTAAATATTTATAAATAATCATATTAAATACACAAGTTAAAATAAAATTAAATGTGCATGAATAATCCCTTAAAATAAAATTAAATAAAGAATTTCAAATAAAATCAGGTGTGCATGAAATGTTTCAAATGCAGTGATGAAAATAATACATGATTTATAAGTTTCGTTTATATTTAAGTTAGTAGCATCCATGACTGTGGTCATTTACCCTGTTGATGAACTTCAAAAATGTGGAAAAGATGTTTATGAAGAAAATAAAAAATTTAATCCGGAAGTATGAGAGAAGAGTGAATGTTGTGTAGTTAGAACTGGATAGTAAAAAATGTTACTCCCTCAGTCTTTTATTACATGTCCTATATTCTATTTTGGTATGTCTTTTTTTTCTCTATCGGCTCTGTTTGTAGACGTATTTTTTCCACTAAGCTATCAAATATACCTTTCATTTTTTATAATCATAAGATCATTTTTAATATAAACTCAATCCAAAAAAATTAAATAGTATCACCATATATACGGATAAAAATGTATTCAAGATCTTTCGTATTAATCGTCACTCTCTTTAATTTTTAAACAAAAAGAGTTATGGACATCTATAAAATTCCTAATAAAATTTCTACCTATTCTGACAAAATTTAGGTTCCATAATAAAACCAATATTCTTTTTAAACAAAAAGAGTTATGGACATATATAAAATTCCTAATAAAGTTTCTACCTATTCTGACAAAATTTGGGTTCCATAATAAAACCAATATATTTTTTTTTCGTTTTCTTAATACATTTCCTAAAATAATAATGTTACCCAATTTATA
This sequence comes from Papaver armeniacum, assembly GCA_023531295.1. Taxonomy (NCBI): domain Eukaryota; kingdom Viridiplantae; phylum Streptophyta; class Magnoliopsida; order Ranunculales; family Papaveraceae; genus Papaver; species Papaver armeniacum. The sequence goes on along the minus strand of JAJJWW010017263.1, from coordinate 647,726 downwards.
ATTTTTATCTATCACTTTGTACCTCAGTTCAATTCTACCGCATTATTATTGTTGGTGGTGTTGCATGTATTAGAACTCTACCTAAAGTATGAGCTAGAGACGATTATGAAGGTATGGAAGGAACAAATACTATTCAATTTATATAAATCTCTACTCATTATAGGTGCTTACTTTTTTTTTTTTGGTGAGCTAATTCAATTTCAGACGTTTCTCTTCCGTAGAAAATTAGTAAAAATCAGCCCACTCAATTTGACATGCTTAGGATCATCATAGCTAGATGTAACTATTTTTCTTTAGGCCATTTATGACATGCGTTTGGATACCCTTGTCATATATTAACATTCATTCAGTGTGGACTTGCTGAAATGAACTGTATCAGTAACCAAACACTTTGAATTTGTTCCTCTATAGTGATAAAACTTAAACATTTATAACCATGGTAGATTATCCTAAATTGGGTAACATTATTGTTTTAGGGAATGTTTAACTCCAAATCTACGGGGTGGTGTATGTTTTATTTCGTAACCTTCCATTCACACCATAACTAGAATGAGCTCAAATCTCAAAGTCGATCATGTGGATCCAAAATTTACCAAGCGACTCAAAATCTAGAATCGTTTTTGGGGACCATGGTTTTTTTTTGGGGACCATGGTTTTTTTTTGGGACTAATGTGTTCGGTTAGGAAATATTTTTTGCGACGTAACCGAATTTATGTTCGGTTGAGAAATATTTTTTGCGACGTAACCGAATTATTGTTCGGTTGGGAAATGTTTTTTGCAACTAAACCGAACTATTGTTCGGTTGGAAAATGTTTTTTGCAACTAACCGAACTTATGTTCGGTTGGGAAATGTTTTTTTGCAACTAACCGAACTCACCAGTTCGGTTGGTAATTGTTTTTTGCAACTAACCGAACTTATGTTTGGTTGGGAAATGTTTTTGCAACTAACCGAACTTACGTTTTGTTGGGAAATGTTTTTTGCAACTAACCGAACTTATGTTCGGTTGGGAAAGGGTTTTTGCAACTAACCGAACTTATAACCAAAAAAACCATGGTCCCCCGAAAAAAACCATGGTCCCCAAAAAACGATTCAAAATCTAGATTGTAATCGGGTATCTTCTTTATAGCCCATAATTTGAGCCATATGTCCAAAACCTACTTAACCCATAATCTATTTTTCGGTCCAGCTTAACAACCCAAAATGGGAATCATGGCCTAACACACGGCCACAATGGCATGTGACTCGATATCTATCCGCAATTACCTTTGTGACCAAAATTTGACCATCCTAAACCTGTGATCCAACAAATACCGCGCATGTGTCCTTGGATGTGATTGGTCTTTCGAACTTCATATTTTTGGTGCACCGAGTCATATATAACAAAATAGGTATGGCCATCATGATGAGTCGATTCGGATACGAATAAAACTTTACCATTATTCTTGAATTCCCATTGTAATAATCTTATATTGCGCGTCCTTAGCTGCTCAACTGGGAGTTGGGCAATGAACAATTTAGTCCAGGATTCTCTCACTTTGTGATCCTTCATAACCCATACTTCAATATTAAAATAATCAGAGAGAAATTTTAAACGAACAGAAAAAACTACACAAAGGCACCCTCCTAAAACACTTAGAGTCATTCTCCTTTTGGGATAGGAAGATCTAACTAGTTCATCGATTTGTGAAGTAAGTGGAACTTCCCTGAAGTTCTCGCCTCCGAGATCAAAAGAAACAATTAGTATAGATTGTCGAGCATCAGGGTATGGAGTTGCAATCCAGTGAAGAGCTCCATTAACAAATGCGTTTTGGTGGTAATCTATCTTATACGGAGCGATGTCGGGTAATGTTTTCCATGAATGCGATCCCAATGTATAAACTTCAACTCCAGAACCATAACAAACCAACCCATTATTGTAACCATAAACAAGTTCAACTCTAACAACCTTGTAATCATCCGTATCACAACAATAACCTAACCCGTATGTGGGTGTTGTAGGTAGCCCATACTTAATTTCTGGATCAATTAGTATTTCCTTGAACTCTTTCGTAGTCGGGTTCCAAAGGAAAAGATTATCTCCCCGAAACCCATCAATATGGGTTCTCATCAAAATCAAACCATTGCAAGAACCATGAGTGTACATCCTTAGATTTGGACTCCTAACCAGTTCAGATTTCAACGGAAAATCTATTACATTCATAGGCTCAAAGTAGTCATATTCAAATGTAGTTAACGATGATGATGATTTTCTAATAAGCATATTAAACTCTCGGTCACCTTTTATTGAAAAAACATCAAACCTATTGCTTTCGATGCTATTTTTAAGATGGATTTTAACAAAACTAGGGTCTCTGAGTAAGTTGCACCAATGTTTGCATACGCACCTGAATCGAAATATGGATTTTACGGGTAACATCGAAAGGATGTCAACAATTATATCATCTGGTAGGAGGCTTGACGTAATCTCTTCTTTTTCTCCATCCACTACTAGTAATGGTGTTTGTAATGATTTTTCCTTCTTAGTTTTTGTCATGATTCAAACTGTGATACGATGTACAGCTAGAGCAAAAGTGATACAAGTTTAGGGTTTATATATTGGAGGGTAGCAAGAAACTAACAATATATAGATTTGGGGCCAAGTATATATATAATAGTATAGTACCAGTATTCCTTATCATATCCGGATTCTATATCCAAGATAGCATGGTTTATGGTTTGGCAATAGTCAAAACTGCCAAATTGCAGCTATTGCCAAATACGGTTAGACACAGTTATAAACTGTACCAATATTCCCTTCAATGAAGCTGCTTATAACTAGAGCTGCACATGGGCCGGTACAGTCCGGGTTTCCTAGGAACCCGGTACCTGTACCTTATGATCACCGGTTCTCTATTATGAGTACCTGTACATGTACATGTACCTGTACTTGTACCTGTACCGGCAAGACAGGTCCGGTTCCAGTCCGGGACCGGGTTTTTACCTATGATTTCGATTCACATTAATAAAATCTTCGTCTGTCTCTGTAACTTTATCAACGAACACCAACATTTCTATGTAACTATATCAATCTCATTATCAAAATTTCTCTACAATCTCACATAAAAATTTCTAACCCCTTCCACTGATCTCCTAGAAGGACTTAATAGAGAAATTAAGCACACAAAATCCTCAATCACGAAACCCTAAGTTCGAATTTTTACACCTGGTTCTTTAATCCCTTCACAGAAGAATACCAAAAATCTTCAAACACTCACAGAACCCTTACTTCTGTGTCTTCAAAGTTCCAACCCAATCTTCTAAAACATCAGAATTTTGGTTTCTTATCAGCAATAGATCTTCTCAACCTTGACTTCGAATACCCCTTCATATCAATTCCTACCACAACCATCTGTATCTCTTGTTGAATTTCTGCAGTAGCACCACCATCTTCTCACCAATCTGTTCACCGTTGTAACCTTATTTCAGATTCAAATATGCAATCAAACAGTTTAATTAGACATGCAATTGATTATTAAGAACCCTAAATCAATTAAATTACTCAAAATTGGATGGATGGATTACCTTTTGTAGACTTGTTGTTGGTAACTGCCTAATTGGTGGTGGTCGTGAATTTGATTGAGACAGAGATGATGGTGAAGAAGAAGAAGAAGAGTGATGGAGATAGAGATGGTGACTATGTTCTTCAGAAAAGAAGAAGAAGAATGAGTCGTTCGTTCTGAATGACCGATGGTGTTGATATAAATCTATACACGGATGGCCATGATTAATCCTAATCGAACAATCTACGACTACTATACACCGGGACTTATGCGCCGGGACAGGTCGGGAATCACCCCAGAACCAGTACCAGTACCGGCCTACTCCGATTCTCAGTTTCAAGAACCAGTACCTGTCCCGGCTACTCCGGTTCCGGTTCGGTACGAGTCCGGTTTTTTCGGTTCCTGGACAGTACAGGTAAAATGGACCGGGTCATGTGCAGCCTTACTTATAACCATTATGTATGAGTACCCAGGAATGCTACACTTACCGCGAATTCCTCCCGCAAAAGTGTCCCGCAAGTGAATGGGCCGTCGAGATCAATGCTTCTCAACATCTGGGAGGGAGAGTGGGCAGCTGTGGGTCCTACTTATATTAGAGGCGGGATGAAATTGCGGGAGCAATTGTCGGCCAACCTATCATTTCTGATGAGTACCTGGGTGGGATTTTGCAAATTGCAATTATTTATTTATTTTTAAATATACTAGTGTCTTTCCCGTGCGTTGCACGGGGCTAAGTTAATTGAACTATTATTCGTCTTTGAAAATGTGGAGACGGGTCTCTCCTATTGTAGTATCTACTTGCATAAAGATGGCAGAGTATGAGCAGATCCGATAGTTGTAGCTGTAACTGAAACAACTGGGGCATCCTGCAACACTTAATTATATTATTTGAGCTGAAAATCGGAGAGAATCGCAAAAAAATATTGAAAATCTTGCACTAGTCCGGTGCTATCAGATATAAATATTGAAAAAATAATGTCTTCCTGAAGGAGATTATCAGATATAAATTTCGTTAATCATATATTGTTCTAAATTTTTATTTTGGTACTGTCTGATTTAAATATTCCTGAACATGTGTTCTAAATTTCTCTTCCAGTCAATGGACCATTTCTAGTATATTGTCATATAAACTTGTTTAAGCATAAATTATACATGAAAAAAAACTAAACAACTTAACTTTAAAAGTCAGTTGAGATGCATTTTGTAGGAAGGTGTAAGGACATTCACATTATCCGTCAGAATTTCCAAAATGAAGATGGAACTGAATGCAATGTTTTGACAGCAAGAATGTGGCCACATTCTTGCCTCACCCAAGTTCAACACTCTCCCCTTTGTTTATTACTGGAGATCAATGGTTGCAGAAGTTTTTTTGGAACGTCTTTAACCTGTTTTCATGAGAAGTTTTTTTGGAACGTCTTTAACATCACAAAGTGACCTTCTTCCGTGGAACTTCTACCCATCCAGATACCCCATCCTTAAACATCAAACCCACATATCGGTCCTCATAAGGCAACGTCAAAGCATTTCAATGGCCATCTTGGATGGCTTTCCAGGCTTCTTTCCCCACTGATGGTATAAGAGTAACCTGAAAGAAACACGACCACAATGTACATTCTGCTTAGCACCATTTGTAGCGGCATACCCAGGCAAATCACCTGTAGTTTCCAATGATTAACACTCAAATTTTAATTATGAATGATCATTAAACAGTAAGCAAATGCGTTAAAAAATAGATTCCTTCCTGATACATTATTATTTCACAAATCTAGTAATACAATAGAAATATCTAGTACCACATAAGAAAGTAAAATTCAAAAAACCTTAAACTATTAATGATACTATTAAGTACTAATGATATTATTAAGCACATCTTGTTCTCAACTATGATTACTTGCTTGTTATAAGCGTGGAAGTATTCAGGGATCCATGGTAACTACCATTGACATATAATAATCAGAGAAATATACTAATTTGTTAACACAACAAAAATAGATTAAGTAAGAGAGAGTTCCGATCTTGATCACATAAATCTTGAATTCTAGAGCTCAAGAAAACGACCCTATAATGTGTTACAGAACTTTTTGTAAGGAACACTAAAAAAATTACAAAAGCATATATTAATTAATTGCTGAATTACATTCAAAGAATATCAAATAAACAATCTCGACACTATAATTTAGACCAGTGAGTTGACGCACTTGACTTGCTTCCATCAAGTGTAATGCATCAAATTTTTGTAAGTTATGTATTCATGACATCAACCAACCAAATACCAAAAAGATACAACAAACCCAAAAGAAGAGAATGATATATTTCGTTGAATTACTCTTGCAAAATATGAGAGTACCATGTCATCTAACCGAGTAGACACAAAGTTTTTTAGTTCATCTCCATATCAAAGTTCAATATTTCCTCCGCTAGATTAGCATTAGATTAGCAACTCTCAGTGAATAACTCATGTGAATGAGTCTAGAGTTTTTTTTTTGTTGTTAGCGGTGAGTCTAGAGTTAACTGTCATTGCAAGTATAATAATTACCTCTCTAATTGATTTTTTTTTCATAGATTTCAATGGAGACAATTGTTGATGTAGCACTCCACATATTTGGACTTAATCTATCAATGCAAGTAAGATTAAAATGCTCTAAATTAAACATTTGTCAATTAGCAGGATCTGGAAATTAACTTGGACAAACACTGCATCGTAGTGTTAATAAAAACAACAATAACAAAACGAAATGTGATTTGGATGAGTTAGTTTTAATGCAGGATCCTAAGGAAATATCAATCCCTTGGTTATTAGAAGTACATTCATTTTTTCTTTGTTCTGTACCAGATATATATATACTATAGTGGGAAGAAATCAAAAAGAATACTGAAAATAGAAGTTGAAGTGGAACTGGAACCAGAACCGGAAAAAGCAGAAAGAGTTGTTACCAATTGAAAGATAATTACGTCTATTGATTGGCTTTTTATGTGGGTGATATATTGGAGATGTGAAAGCCTACGTAACACATGACTTTAATCTGATACAATCACAGAGAAACTGATTGACCGAGATGAAATAATTTATAGTACAGTAAGTAATACACTATTAACTGCAAAAAAGCATGTACTTCCATCAACTCCTTTCAAGTTGATGGTGGTTGGTAGAATGGCAAGAATTTTAAATACGAAAATCCAACACCAGCTGGTGAATTTTGGAAAATGGTATTTACACGCAAAATTAGCTCCATATTATCTACTGTTGTGAAAAATGATAGAGGTAATTAACCACCCTTCAAATAGAAAAAGAGGTAACTCACCATTAATGTTCCATGAATACCCTGAGATAGTTTTTCCGTCACGCTTGACTCTACATGGTCCAGGTTCCATAATCCTTTCCTTTTTCCAAAGGATGAACACTATTGGTTCAGCATCCTAATGGTACATACCAAAAAAAATATTCAATCAAATATAATGATCAGCACAATCCATAGATATTTAAGCATGCATTTAGTTGTAGCATTAAGTACCCCGTTAAGCCGAACTAATGGATTAGTTGACGAATTTTGAGGAGATTCAACAAAATATTAAAGAACGCCCTCCCTAATTTTACAAAGATATACAATCACATCCCGAAACCGATCAAAATTCACCTTCAGTTTTAACTGACCTTTTTTTCTTTAGTTATCTTATTTCTGGAGGTGAGTGAAGTTCTATCGTGCGTAAGTAGACAGCAGGAAAATATTTCATTAATTTAAGCTATTAGTACTTTTTCAGGCATATAAATCGATGATCCTTATCTTTGGTGTACCGATGAATGTGGATTGAAGGTAAAGAAAGCTATCAGTATACATTGAGCAGACAAATGCATCAACAGTTTGAATCAAGAAAAAAAAAAATGAAAAAGAAATGCTTGCAAAAAATAGTTCGATCAACCAATCAATTGATGGATGAAATAATCTAACTCACATAGAAGATTAAGAATCTGCTAGCTCCATGAATCGAAGTATCCAGTGGAGCAGGAATCATTGCAAGGATAAAAAGAAACTTTCCACTTAAGATGGTTGTTCGGCGCACTGTATTATGAATCGAAGTATCTAGTGAAACATCCCAAATTACTCCTTTTTATATTATACCATGTGAAGAACTCCAAGTAGTTTTCCTGAAACACCATTTACTAATCATATGTATGCATTAGCACAAAACAATCGCACATCTAATGGTATGCATTAGCACAAAAAAGTCACACATCTGATGGGGCAGTACATATATGAATCAATTGGGGATAAACAACTTCAACCCGTCCAAGCAAAAAAGAAAATGCAAAAAAACCTACAATTGCAATGTATAAAATCCTAAAATCAAAATCCATAAAGAAGGCAAATGCATCAACAGTTTGAATCAAGCTAAAAAAAAATCTATAGTGAGTCATAAACACGATGAAAAAAAAAATGTAAAATCAAATGATGTAATAAGATTTTGGACCGAGCTTTAACTCATTAGAAAGTTCCTCAGCAAGTTCCTGAAAATCAAATGCATTAATTTTCACTGATATTTTTAGGGTTTGGATCACTCTGCATTTTTAGGGTTAGTGGCATAAATGGAAGAAGAAAAAAAATTCAAAACAAATGGCGTAAATTAAATGGTTATTACTGATAACTGATATTATTTGGATCAGATGTTCTTCGTACCTGATGAAAGTTCATTTGGCGAAACATCACAAAATATCACATAATAGATGAGGAAGAAATAACAGGGAGAGAAAGCCGTGTCTTCATGACGGATTCGTATTTCTGATTAGTTTTTTCTCTCCATTGCAACCGATGTATATATGATGCAGAGAAAGAACTGTGCTTGAGCTCAGCTTGTCTAATCCCACCCATAGATGAGTATGGCATGAAAAGAAGATTCGGGTTTTATAACCGATGTATGATGCAAAGACGGAACTGTGCTTGAGCTCAGTTTGACTAATCTCACCCGTAGATGATTATGGAATGAAAAGAAGATTAGGGTTTTCTATTTGTTATTACCTTCCGGTAGTCATCACCCAGCCTTTTGAGTGCAACAAAAACGGTCAAAATAGAATATAAACTCTCGATTCCTATTGGTTGGGGGCCAGGAGCTCTAGAATTCAAGCTTTGGCCTAACTTTCAATGTGAGGCCAGCAATTTCTACTCAAATTATATATAAAAAATATTACTATTACCAAAGTCATATCTGGTTTGACTTCTCTGTCAGTTTTAGCTTCGCCCAGTATGGATGCTCTATGGCCAAATCTTACGGCAGCTTATCCATTATTTTTATCACAAAAGGCTTTTCATTAAAGCGTAAAAAGTGTGAACCAACTTTGGAGTAGAATGTAAAGCGGGAAATCCCTCAAGAAAAATAAAAAATCCATACTCGGAAACACAAAATTGGTTAAAAAGAGCAAAATCAATAATTCCTGGGTGAAAAGGACAGTTAGATTTAGATACTGTCTAAATGGACAAAAAAATACAAAAATAACCGGGATGTAAACAGTTTCATCCTACCCATTTTTAAATATTTTTTTTTTATTTTTAATTTACATCTGGATGCATCCAGTTTCATCCTTACTATTTTTTAGATTTAAGTCGAGATGAATCCAGTTTTATCCTTGCTATTTTTTTACCTGGCTTGATTGGGGTATACCCAAGCTAATTGGGGTAAACCCAATTTTAAAGGGACACTTTTGGTGGGTTTTAGGGGGAGTCATAATGGGTAAGTTACAAAACTACCCTTACCCATTAATAATCTTAATTACCCTAAATTAGATTTTATTCTCTTCATTTCATCTTCCTCTCTTCTTCTTCTTCTCCCCACCATACCGACCCCCACCACCACCACCATCAAAAAAACTCGACGATCAATTCGTTAAAATTGTCGTTTCCAAAATTCCGATTAATCTTCATCAATGGATCCGCCGATGGCTAGTAAGATGAAGCAAACAAATAGAAAGCGCAATGAATTCAATCCCGAAATGGCAAAAATAGTTCAACAAAAAGTGAAGAAAAAAAAACCGTCGGAGAAGGAGAAATCGAAGCCGCCGAAAAAGCAGAAATGGTGCGATTAAGAAAGTAAGGGCCTACTTAAACTCACTCTAGTACTTCGATTTCATGTTTGCATGTCAAATTAGGTCAGAAAATCCGAAATTTTGAATTGGCGGTTATTACGGCAAGGTATTTTGTTATCGACCTTGCTGGATTTTCATAGTTAGGGTTTGGCCTAAATAAGCTATAAGGTTGAAGAACTTGCCGGATGTATAGTTTCAGAATCGCTACTAGCGAGGCTTTCGGAGTTTATTCAACTATATACCTTGCCGCTGCGTCGGTTTTTAATAAAGCCTAAACTTTTGTTTTTTACCATGCCTACGCTTCTTTTGAATGTTTCCTAATGCCTAGAGTTTTTTAATCCTAAGGGTATTTGTATAAAACCATGCCGACGGTTTGTCAGCCGGAATGTATGTGTCATGGACCTTGCCGACCTGTATAGTGAAAATTTATTGTTTCTACTATGTACATTTTTGTTGGGAGTCGGAAGGCTATTTTAGTGATACCCTGCCGGCTGCGGCTTAGCCGACACACATCTTTTGGTGGACCCTTTCGGCCATGTTTCCGCCGGATAGGTTATATTTGTCGACCCTGCCGGCCTGAAATGTTTTTAGTCCTCCTTCAAGACCACCTCGTGTTGGTGGAAAAATCTTGACTTCACAACATCAGGGGTTGCCTAGGGGTTTAAAGGCTATAACTCGTCCACTAGGGTCGCCTAGGGGTTTAAAGGCTTGATGCACATGCTAAGTGCATTCGGTTTTATGTTTCAATCAATGTAGTAACCAAAATTGCATGAATAAAGTGAATTACATCTTCTATATTTTCTGTTTTCTGTTTGGTAGAAGTACAAGTCGGCAAGGTTATAAATCCTTAACATGCCGGCTACAGGTCAGCCGGCAGTGTTAAAAACTATTTGCTTGCCGACCTTATGACCGCCGGCATTGTAGGAAAATTTTCCATGCCGACCGTAAAATTCTGGCCCAAGATAGTCGGCGTGTTCTTCAACCGAGACAATGCCGGCCGAAACCTGGTCGGCAGCTTATTCAAATTGGACCCTGCCGGTTGAACATTGGTCGACAGGTTATTCAAAGCTAGTGGACCTTGCCCGACCCGCAGAACAACCTACACCTTATTCAAACCACGACCTTTTACCTTGTGCATTTTCAAAACCAAATTTTTTTGATCGAAATCGAACTCATAAGACAGATGAAAGGTTTAATTTACTGAATTCATAATTTCAAAATTTTATTCCAAACTCAATTAATTAACCTAACCAGAATGTTAGTGTTAATTAACCAAGGGCATATTAGCGATTTAGAAAATACAAGGTTAAGGGGTGGCTTGGCTTTACTTCATAATGACCTGATTTTGTCTTATTGGGTATACCCCAATCAAGCCAGGTTTTTTTATTGTCCATTTCACCCATACTAATTTTTACTCGTCCATTTGAACCATGTTTTAAAAATATTTGGACAAATGACCCATTTTCCGTTTTACTGAAAAACAATTGAACTTTTTGCTCTCAATGCTAGCTATTTTTAAGATGCATGTTAACAAACTTAGGGTCTTTGAATAGCTTATTGCACCATGAGTTTGCATATGCACCTGAACCGCAGTATCAATTTTACGGGTAACATCGAAAGGATGTCCACAATGGTATCTTTTTCTTCATCTACTACTAGTAATGGTATATATTTGTGATGACCTTTCCGCTATAGTTTTTTTCATGATTCAAACTGTGTTAAGATGTACAGATAGAGCGGAAGTATATACAGTACAGTGGTACCAGTATTCCCAAATTAAAAGACAGCCGCCTGATATGGGGCACCAAAAATATAAGACATTCACTGAAGTGTGACACCAAAAGATATACTAGCATTCTTTCGGCTACAACACAGTCATTGACAGCCGAAGCGTAACAAATTCAAAACCGTAGTGAAACCTAGAAAAGATGCATTAGTAAAGATGAGAGATGCATGAGTAGAAAAATTGCAGCAACATAAATGCCGACCGCTAGGGAAGTCACAGCAACATAACGGACATCTACATCCTTTAGATACTTGCGTACTGCTTGTTTTCGTAAAATTGGATCATCTTGCTCCCTGCCCGCATAAGTACCAGAAATTGGCACCAGACTCTCCACATAGGTTTTTGTACTGCAGTTGTTTCCTGGGATGCGATATGTATCAGGAACTTCAGATTTGTGGCGCACTGAGTCATATATAACGAAATAAATATCCTTGCCATTATCTGATTCCACTGCGAATAAAAATTTACCATTCTGGAATTCCCATTGTAGTTTCATCCAGCACAACCTCGGTGGTTTTTTAACCGGGAGTTGGGAAATGAACAATTTAGTCCAGGATTCTCTCACTTTGTGATCATTCATAACCCATACTTCAAAATTAAGAGGACTACAAAAAACAACACAAAGGAACCCTCCTAAAACACCTAATGTCCCTCTAAGGTAGCCTGAACCAAACAGTTCACGGACTTGTGCAGTAAGTGGAACTTCCTGGAAAATCTCGCCTTCTATATCGAAAGAAACAATTAATATAGGTAGTCGACCAGTGGATAGAGGGCATGCAGTTGCTATCCAGTGAAGAGCTCCGTTAACAAATTCACTATCATGATGTAGTATCTCATAAGGAACGGTGCCCGGTAACGTTTTCCATGAATTCGATCTTAATGAATAAACTTGAATTCCAGAACCAACACAAACAAACCGATTATGAGAACTATAAACAAGTTCAACTTTAACAATCTTGTAATCGTCCGTATCAGAATTATAACCAAGCCCGTAATTGGGTTCGATTGTTGATGAATCATACTGTTCTCCGTAATCAACATCTTTATCAATTACTATTTCCTTGAACTCTTTCGTGGTGGGATTCCAAAGCAAAGGATTAATATCCATTCCATAACCAATACCAACGATATACCTTTTCATTAATATCAATCCATTACAAGAACCATGAGTGTACATCCTAAGATTTGGATTCTTAACCAGTTCAGATTTTAACGGAAAATCTATTACATTCATAGGCTCAAAGTAGTCATCTTCAAATGTTGTTAACGATGATGATTTAATAAGCATGTTAAGCTCTCGGCCACCTTTTATTGAAAAAACAATAAACTTATCACTTTCAGTGCTGTTTTTAACATGGATTTTAACAAAACTAGGGTCTCTGAGTAAGTTACTGTACCAATATTTGCATACGCACCTGAATCTCAAAATATATTTTACGGGTAACCTCGAAAGGATATCCACTATGATATCATCTGGTAAGAGGCTTGACGTAATGTCTTCCCTTTCTCCATTTACTAATAGTAACGGTGTTTCTGATGATTTTGCCTTCGTAGTTTCTTTCATGATTGAAACTGTACAGCTAGAGAGAAAGTGGTAGAAGTTTAGGATATATTGGAAGGCAGCAAGAATCTAAGATAGCATGTGGTTCGGCAATATCCAAGAAGTTTAGTAGTGCCAGTATTCCCTATCATATGCGGATTCTGTATCCAAGATAGCATGTGGTTCGGCAATATCCAAAACTGCCACAGGAAAAATAGAAAACCCTACTCTCCATATAAGTATTACTGAGTAAGCTCATTTTATAAGGAGTTCTGAAATTCATTCCCAGCGGACATATCGAGGAGTCACCGTAAGAAGAAAAAAAGTTCTTCAATTCTTGACACAAATTGCTTCAGTTTCTTGACACTGAGAAGGCCAAGACACTGACATAGGACACCAAAAACAAAATCAATATTGCAAGTGCAAGCCAATTACTACTAGCCTAAATGTAGCAATTATATAGTTGAAAATCATACTGAAACTAATGCAGAAAAGCTAAGTTAGTGAGACATAAAAGAGATTGCATTAGTAAAAACAAAAACACGCGTCAATAGAAAAGTCTCCACAGCGGGAGCAATCCAGGGATGGGTGACCATCCGGGAAGTTTCTGCTGGATTACCGCAACAATGCCCGTTGAAAACCCCACACTGCCGGATGACCGCAGTGGCTAAGTGGGGACAGTATCGGTAGAGAGACGGGTCATTACAATGCTAACCTTTGGCTTGATCTTCGCCCCATTATTTCTATACCTTGTATTCTCTATATGGGTCCTTCACTTCAAATAAAATTCACGGCCAACTTCAAGAACAACAACAAACTCAATCTGCCTTATATAATCCAACTTAAACAGAGAAACCCTTAACCAGGGCTCTGATACCCGAACTGTCACAAGTCTCCAATACCAACCTTGAGAATGGCAATTATGCTCCACGGAACAATTTCTAACCAACTCTCACCTAGCCAATACTTCAACTTCTTGACTAAATCTCTATTCATCCCATATGAAATAGAGATTCTGCTCACAAATCTTTCAATCCTTCAACCAAATTCACACACTCCACTTGATGCATAAACAGTAATCCAATCAAAGGGACAAATGCACCAACAAAACTTAGTTTTTATCTTGGTCGAAGCCCTATTATTACTGCACACTTACGGTAACACAAACTCTCCTAGTTCCGGATTACCCAATCCCTTCACAAGATCAATCTTATATGCCTTACAAAAACTATATACAAGAAACTCACAAGCGATTCAGATTTACTTTACATAAGGCAGTTGGCCAGCTGTGCCAACTTGTCTAACTCCTTTCCTAAAGCCAACCAAACAGTTCCTAGCCTTAGAAATGCATAAAGCAAACATTCTATGCGTGTAACCAACTCATAACCGTCAAGGACATGTGCGCGGTACATGTCATACAACCTTGTTGCACAATGATTGCGTTTCTAGCCAAAATCCTGCATCATTGCTGAGCACGATTCTCCCAATGATGCAAGTGCGCTAATGCAAGTCTTGATTGCATGCCTCATGCATACAGGTTATATGCCAAACTCATTTGGCACCTCTTGATACCTTGCATCTTTCTCCATGTACAAACCCTATTTGGCCCATGCCTTTGCCTAGTTGCAACTCTGAATGCGCCACGGTATTTCTGGTCTATTCCATGTTGCCAATGATGCACCACTACCTCAGCTGAATTAGGATTTGATTTCCCGAGATCGAGATGGATTATAATTTCTTTTTCCTAATTTTATTGGATGCTAAAATAAGACGATTTCTTTTCCTAGTCTCACCGCTACCTTGGAATTATCACGGCATCTATATATGTATATATAGCAGACAGCTACACATCGTAGAGATACACCAGCCTTATTACTTGCAAAGTTAGGTTTTTCTTAGTTTACTAACCTTTAGTTTTACAATCTTCCGAGCTTTAAATACAACACTCCGCCATGGAATGGATAGAGGAACAAGATAAAGATACTTCAGCCGCGTTTGGAAACTTAAGTCTTAGAGAAACACCTAATATGAATTCATGCTCTCTAATGAGAGAAGAAGAAGAAGAAGAATCCAAGAGTTTAAAGGTATCACTTGAGATGCTTCTCGCAGAAGCAACATGGTGTGCAGATCAGTGGACGGATGATAACATGAAATATGATGACAGGAGGTCATTCCATTCTTTTCTACGGCTGTTACAAATTTCTGGCCTGGATTGGCACGAGTATATATCGAATGAGGTACTCAATGTTTATAGCGAGCAACCAAATAGATGGTCGTCTATTCAGGCGCCGTGGTATCGGAATTTGACTTGTGATTCAAACTGGGTTATGGCAAATATGTACTACCACAGAAGCTTGTCATTGATGGAGTTTTTGCAAAGTATTCGTTCAGAATCTGGCAATGATTTCAGCCGAGAGCAGGCTGGACTATTAGCCTCTTTTCTCAATCATCTCATCATGATACAACAAGAGCAGCGGGTTGCTGTATACGATTTTTCTGAACATCTGGAACAATTGAGAAAGTCTGTTGCTGATTCCACACATACAAATAGTTCCAGTGCTGCTGATAATGGAGATAAGGGCAGATTCAGCAAGCATCCAATTTATAAGTGCATGTGGCAACAAAAGCATCTGTTTGATAGTCTTTATATCATGTCGTGTGAATCGACTTGGTTGCTGAAGAAACTAGAGGCTTCCCGGTGCAGTAGTCCCTCACTTGTGGAGGAGTGTCACAAGATTCTTGAGAACATCGTGTTGTATATTGAAAACTTTAAGAAATCTAAGGTACGTAACATTATACATATATCTTATGTTTGATCTTGTTAGGATCACTGGTGTCCTAGTTCTGATATTGAGTTTACGTTACAGGAATCACTGGATCAGTATCTTGTCGATGAATGTTGCCCCTTCGCTGAGGACAAAATGACGCAATTGGTTGTGCAAAATAAAGAAATATTAGATGAATTTGGAAAGCGTATAAAGGATCTCCAGCAGCAAGGTGCTGGTAAAGAATCTGTCACAAAGACGCTGCTTAGATGTTTTGTAGATGTAGTCAATAAGGCGGAACAATGCCTCCTTGCAGAGCGGAGTGATCTGTTAAAGGGCACATGTTCCTTGCAAGGTGCATTTGCCGAGGCTGCCAAGGAAACATCGGAGCTGATAAACGAAACCGTTCAGAAACTAAATTCACTTAGGTGTTCTCCTCTTACCAGCCGAGGCTCCCCACTTAGAAATATCACTTTGTGGAGAATTTTATTTGAGTCGTCTCTAGTTAATCTTCGGTTGGATCTTGCAAGTAAAAAGCATGGGGAAACAATCGAACTCTTGGTACGTACGCATTCTTTTCCCATATGTTTGACATGATTCCATTAAAAGTGTAATATTGTTTCTCGTATCTGACACACCTTCATCTGAATGTACAGGATAAACTGTTAGACAGTGTCACGAACCCTGTTTTGGATCAGCTTCATGCGTCGATGATTCAACTGTTGAAAGTTGGGGAAAGCGTCCTAGTTGAACTTGTAGCCATGCACAAAACAGTATGTACTCTTATATTTTAACTTTGTTCACTAGAATCAACATTTTTTACTATCACTGCGAGGTTTTAAGGCTCGAAATGTGTTTTTGAATGTTTGCAGGTGGCAGAAATTACTTATATGCTAGGAGATGCTTTTACAACTGGTGGTGCTGGCATGAGTGAGGTGCTGTCATCTGAGGGACCAGCTGATTCCTTGAATGATTTATTGCGTGGGAATGACAAAATATGGATAGAGATGGATTTCGATATCGATTTCCCTTGGGATAAGCACAATGTTCCTGATAGTATTAAGCTTGACTTGGACAATCCTAATATGGAATTGGTACGTAATGTCGAAGATTATGGTGTAGACAGCGAGGATGAGTTTACGTAGATCTGAACCAGTAGTTTTGCAAAACGTGCATATATAATGGAATTCATTGCACAATTATCTTATCTGTTGGTCTTTTGCAAAACGTGCATATATAATGGAATTCATTGCACAATTATCTTATCTGTTGGTCTTTTGCAAAACGTGCATATATAAACGTATAATGGAATTGCATGCCGAAAATGACTGATCTTTGGTTATCAGATATAAACGTATAAATACATAAATAGACATACCGGTTTTTACAATGGAAAATTTGTTGGTTGGTCCTAGGCCCATATAGTTATTTATAGTAGGGTCCAACCGGAATTTTCTTTTATCTGGAGGTCCAAAATTAATTGAAAACATTGAAATGACCATAATACCCCTACTACCAAACGTGTGTGTCTACACCCTTATTATATTGAGTACATATCTGCTACACTGCTTACAAATTTGAGTACATATCTTCTATACTACACTGCTTACAAAGTCGAGTACATATCTGCTGCACTACTTACAAATTTGAGTACATATCTTCTATACTATTGTTGATGGTGGTTTTTAAACAAAGGGTAAAATCGTATAAACACCCAAATAACCTAATGTTACCGGTGACACATTTATTAGAACGTTTATGCATGTAGTCAGTAATTAATAGGGGGTATTTTTTCAAATTAGGGTTACAACGAACAAAACCATAATTTCCCTCCGTGCCAATGGAAAATCATGCCAGCGACACCTAGCCCAAGCTAGTCGCGCCATGCCAAACGCACTCTGCCTTGGCCATAGCTATGCTAGTCACACCAAACGTGCCAAAGCATGCCAACCATGCTAGCCGCACCTCCGTGCCAATGGCAAATCATGCCAGCCACACCTAGCCCAAGCTAGCCGCACCTCTGCGCCAATGGAAAATCATGCCAGCCACACCAAACGCGCCAAAGCATGCCAACCATGCTAGCCGCACCTCCGTGCCAATGGCAAATCATGCCAGCCACACCTAGACCAAGCTAGCCGCACCTCCTTTCCAAAGGCAAATCATGCCAGCCACACCTAGCCCAAGCTAGCCGCGTCATGCCAAACACACTCTGCCTTGGCCCTAGCTACTCTGGTCACGCCATGCCAAGCCAAACACTCTTACCTTGGCCCTAGCCGCGCCATGCCAAAGTAGCGCCCGCACCTAGGCTTGCAAACCGTGCAACCTAGGCCAAATTGGCCACGCATGCCATTAGCACATGCCAACACGCTCGCTGGTAGCTTTTCTCACCGTGGCGTGGCCTTAATGGCCGAGCATGCTATTGGCACATGCCAACACGCTCGCCGGGTAGCATTTCTCACCGTATGGTCCTAATGGTGAGCATGCCATTGGCACATGCCAACACGCTCGCCGGTAGCTTTTCTCACCGGGCGTGGCCCTAATGGTCGAGCATGCCATTGGCACATGCCAACACGCTCACCGGTAGCTTTTCTTACCGTGCCGTGGCCCTAATGGCCGAGCACGCCATTGGCACATGCCAACACGCTCGCTGGTAGCTTTTCTCACCAAGGCGTGGCCCTAATGGCCGAGCATGCCATTGGCGCATGCCATTGGCGCATGCAAAACGCTCGCTGGTAGATTTTATCACCAGGGCGTGGCCCTAATGGCCGAGCGTTCCATTGGCACATGCCAACACGCTCGGTGGTAGCTTTTCTTACCAGGTCGTGGCCCTAACGGCCGAGCATGCCATTGGCACATGCCAACACGCTCGCTGGTAGCATTTCTTATCAGACCATGATCCTAATTGGCCACGCATGCCATTGGCACATGCCAAACACGTACGTTGGTATCCTAACTTGCAAACCGTGTAACCTACCGCCACTAGCAGCTCTATGCATTGCCACTTACAATCAACGTACAACCTACTACCAAGGCATTCCACACATGCCATACACACCACTAGCAGCTCTGGCATTTCCACTTGCGCTCGAGGTGCAACCCGCAACAAAGGCATTCCGCACATGCCACACGCGCCCCTAGCAGCGCCACTTGCACTCAAGGTGCAACCAACACTCGAGACATCAACATAAACCGGGGGATGCTTTCCAGGGTTTTGGTTTGGCGGTCATAGCTTGCAGCGTACACTACGCTCACATTAAGAAAGCGTGAATAGGAATAAAGCGGTCAAATAAATGAGGAAATAATGGTGAAAACGTTTTCACCCATAAACACCTTGCGGTTACCACCTCCTCCCATTATTTCACCCTTTACTCTCTTCCTTCATGAGGCCATGGTACGTTTCAATCTCGACTTGTATAAATAGGTCTTACCTATTTCCACCCGGACAACAAGTCTCGGTCGGGAGAAAAATACAACACTCTCGTAAAAGGCAACTTTGCAAGCTCTCCAAAAAGCTTTCATCTCTTGCAAGCTTCCTAAGCTTTCCCTTTCGATACAAGTCGAGACACTTTGCTCTCCCGCACTATTCTGGTCTCAACACCTTTCTTTGCTTCCCTCCCCAAATCAACCCTTCTCCTCCACTTTGTGACCGAAGCAAGTCCGGAACGGCCATTTCTTGGTTTAGGCCGGACTTGTACGTATTGATCTCTCGAATGCTGAAATTGCTCACGTGCAGCACATTTGTTTAGGGTTTAAACCAGTTTCTCACCCACCTACCGAATTTACCAAAATCGGCGGAAACGATTTTTACCCATAAACAACTACACTGCTTACAAATTCGAGTACATATTTGCTACACTGCTTACAAATTTGAATACATATCTTCTATACTACACTACTTAAAAATTCGAGTATATATCGGTTGCTTATAAATTCGAGTATATATCTGCTGCACTGCTTACACCCTTATTATATCGAACACAGATCTGCTACACTGCTTACAAATTCGAGTATATATATGTTCCACTGCTTACAGGTAGAGTATATGTATGTTAGAATCAATGAAAAATAAATTAGAAAATGTATTACATCACATATACTGTAGGATCATACCAATTAATCTCTAATATTTTTTCAATACAGTATTAAATCATAGAAAAAATAAAGGAAAACCTATATATGCACAAAACACGAATAAGCTATACAAAACTAGCACATATTTCAAAGATTTCGCATACGTACTCATGGATCAAACAAAAAAGGTGGCAAAATCAATAAAACAAAATCGGAAAAGTTTTTATCGATCGGACGTATACGTATCGCATATTCATGAACTAAAAATCAAATCGTGCATGTAAAGAGGGATTGATGAATCCATGAATATAACATAATCAAAGCACATATTTGATTTCGTATACGTACTCATGGATCGATTTTATTTGAAATATTCCATATATTTACTGCCAAAATCATAAGAATTAAATGACTAAAATCTATGTATAAAATGATTCAAAAAGCGATTTTCAAAAGATTCAATATATGTACTTGCTAATTCACTATCTAAAACAGCTCCATGATGAAAAATAACAGAATCGAGAGGGCCTTATTTCAGTGTCGCATATGTGTACTTATGGATGAAACAACAACAAATGATAAACTAAGAATAACACATAATCAAAAGCAGTTTGTATCAGTATGCCACATATGTACTGATGATTCATGAACTAAAAAACAACCGTATGTAATGAATCTATCAAAAGAACATAATCGAGAGTCTTATATTAGTATCTAAGAGATATGTACTTATGGATCAAACCACAACAAGTGACAAAACTAAGAATAAAACAAAATCAAAAGCAGTTCATATCGGTATGCAACATAAGCAGTTCAAAAAATCGAATAATTACGATCAAGATTCATAAAAACAGTACGTCATATACGTACTAATGGTTAATACACAAGCAAACTGAAACCAAACCTATAGATGCATAGTAAACACCGAAAAACAGTACGTCATATACGTACTGATGGTTAATACACAAAAGAAAACTGAAACCAAACCAAAATCCAACAAAATGAAACTAAAATATCAGATCTACTAACGAAATGAACATAAAACATGATTTTATAACTAGATCTGAACTATTTTCATCAAAACCACCGGTACATCATATACGTACTGATGATTAATATACAAAATCAAAGTAAAAAAAAAATCAAAGACCAACCAAATTAAATTAAAATATAAGATATACTAATGAAATACAAAATGATTATTTATCTGGATCTAAAGTATTTTTATCAAAATCGAAGTAAAAAATTAACGAATCTATCAAAATGAACAACTATATGTAAAGAATCTATCAAAATAACAGAATCGAGAGAGTCTTATTTCATTATCGAAGATATGTACTTATGAATCAAACAACAACAAGTGATAAAACTAAGAACAAAATAGAATCAAAAGCAATTTGTATCAGTATGCAACATATGTACTATTGGATAATACCCCTGAAACAATAAACAAGCACGGTTTTGATAAAATAAAGAAGTGAAAACAACAAGATTATCTTATGAATCAAACAACATATGTACTATTAGATTATGTTAAAAACATCATAATCTAACAAAAAAATTGAATAATCACGATCAAGATTCATAAAAAAAACAAACCAAAACAACAATAAACGCAAAAAATAAAATAAAAAACGAAACAAGAAAGTGAAAATAATCAAAACGATCCGATATTCATGATTGAGAAAAAAAAAAAAAGCAAAAAGAGATATTACAGAACATACCTGTAAATCTCAAAGAGAGAAGGAGAGCAGAACTCAGATTTGTAAAAAATGGTGAATTTTTTTTTGAAGAAATGTATACGTATTATCAGGGAATGGGTAGTTTGGGTATTTTTAAAAGTGGATTACGACATCCCGCACGTGTACCGGACTAGGAGATAAAAGTTTTGGTCCAATTTTCTCTTTTTCTTTTTATTATGGACCTCTGGTTATTCGGCTTTTGTGGGTGGCCTGCCACTAACTAAGACTACCATAATAATACCTATTGATAATTCCTACTTCTACAATCTCCCACTTAAATAGAAGCTTTCCAAATTCATAAGATCCTGAACCAAGTTATGCATTTGAACAACACGTACTTGACTATCTACTTTAATTAAATGAGGAAAAAGGGTATTACAGGAATAATGGTGTACGTTATATTCCATAAATAGGACATGCAAATGAGTTGAGAAATTAATACCCTGACTTCCAAAGGAATTACAATGCCTTGGAAAACTTCTCATGCCAATGGACCGTTTCGATTTTCAGTTACTGAAACCACTGCAAGGGATCGGAGACTCCCATAAACATTAGGAATTGCAGACAGCTAACAAAATACAACTACACCACTGATTTCTTAACGGGGTCCACTAGTTTCGGAAACTTTTAGGGTGTTCATTTGGAGCTGGTGGTGAGCTGTATGACAGGTGATCCTTCGACAACCATTACTAACTCTGTCCGCCATAGATCAAAAAAGACAGAACAATAAAACGAGGAATGACGGACGCAGTCTCCTTTTTAATTTATTAGAAAACTACTGCTTCTATGCCTCTTCGGTAGTCAGCCAAGTTTGTGCAGCTTCTATATCAGGAGTACGGCTAGTCCCTCAAGCTTTTAGCATCAGGGGTCTTGAATCTATCCAATAGTAGCCCATGCAACCCAAGACTCGTAGCAGGAATGTAGTCTTTCCTCGTGCTGTCTCCTATGTGTAACACTTCCTCTGGCCTCTGGGGAAATGTTTCCCGCTCTCTAACTCAAAGGAAATCTCGTAGATTCTTTGTTTGGCCTTTCCACACCTTCCAGTCCAGACTCCAGAGATCACACTAAAATCCCATTATGTTCCCTGAGTACAGAAAGTCCCGCAGATCCCATGCAGAATGTTTTCAGTAGAGATGTACATACCAAGCAAAGTGATTTTAGGACCAAGTTGAAACCAGGCCAGTTGAAGCGTTGAACGATTGTTTCATTTCCGGATCAGACTAGTTAGTTACCTTGTTCAAACCCAACGGTGAAGGATGACGTCCTGGTAGAGGTATTCAGCGTTGCTGACAATACCAACAATGAGCCCCTGTGTCCGTGCCCATCTAAGAAATGGTTGGGAGTGGGAAGACTGTATAAAGTGCGGCGAACCGAAAGTTAAGTATTTGTGTCGGAACACCTTTTCAAATGTCTCTTCGTCATAGTCATAACCTGCCAAGTAAACAAACTCGTTTCAAATTAGAGTGGAGAGAGACACAGCACATAGACTTAGTTGAAGATGGCTTAAGAAGCGTTGAGCATATTTATTCTTACCTTAGTAAATGAGTCTAAGTAAATGAGGAAAAAAAAGTAAATGAGTATATTACACGTGTCTTCCACCAGATAATGTTGGGCATTTTAGCTGCATGACCAAAACAAGGGTACACAGCTTTGCCCCATGTGCTGAAAGGCGAGCAAGGATCGCCCAAAGGCCACCTAGATTATAAAGCGACGTAGGCGCAAAAACGTGAACAAAATTATTTATTTATTTTCTTACTGAGCACCTAGTCGCTAGGCGAGGCGCCACAACATAGGCTTTGTCATGTCTGTGTAAGCAATTCCACATCCCTCGTGCATGTGTTTGTAGTATAGTTATACAATAGTAATCTCCAACTTCTCCCTTGTACGCGATAGAGTACCAGTGACATCTATTGTGATACAACGTAACCTTGGCAAGATTGACATCTTTGGTGATTGGAAGTACGCGAATTCTGAATGCAAATGAACTCAAACTAACAGAAACTTTTCATTTATATTTCTACAAAAATAACAAATGCGCTCGTATGAGTTCCGTTTCTTCTGTAATCCAAGTTACCCTTGCTTGTGAAACCTGGATATCAAGTGCACTAGTAAGTGTTCCATGATGAGAAGAAGCATCTATGGCAATCACCGCAAGTTGGTGCTGGAAGGATAATACTTGTGCAAGGTATTCCTAAAAAGCAATCATTGGACAAACGCACAAGCTAACCAAACAAGGTCCTAAAACGAAAAATTGCTCTCATGCATAACGGGGAAAGAGTGAATGGGCGAGCTTAACAAAAGCATACCGGTCAGAACCCAACAATTACTGTTTTAGCTCCACTTCCCACAATCGATGACTTGTTGCATTGGAAATGATGCATAATGTTTTCTCAATGAAATCATGTCTGTAGAGATCTTAGTAAAAAAAAAAAAAAACATGGGAAGAGGGGGAAATGTTAACACCGTAATAGAAAAATGGACTTAAATGCAGATCACCACATGGCATTTATCACGCAAGACTTAAAACAACAATGAAAACTGAAAATTAAAAATCAGAATTCCTTAGTCAAGATATATGATAAAACTGAAACTGTGGCATCTTAAACAACTTGATGAGTTTCACATTTCTTCCTTCTAATATAGTCAATTAGATAGGAATAGTTAAAGATTAGTTGGTTGATAGTCAACGCATTACAAATTGAACCAAAATTCAGAATAAAAAACATTCACGCCTGATAACATGGTCCAATTGGATACTCCTTAATTCCAGTCCTCAATTTCCCTTCTGCAACCCAAATCTCAATAAACTTATGAATCCCACCTATAGCTGGACAATCTCTTGCACCCACCATCATAGCCCGGTGATGCAAGTAAAACATCTTAGCAGTAGATGTAGAAGCCACTGCCCAGTGATCACTCTTATTAAGAACTTCTTTTACCGCGGCTCTAGCTTTCTCACCACCCCCTGCATACCAAAATTTTCCAATATCCCGACTTCCACTAACATCCGAACCATAAGTAAATCCAAACCCTCTCATCTTCATTTTCTTTTTTTGATCTAATGCAACTAATATAAAGCGAATAGTTATAACAAGACCTAATTCGGTTTCATTACCCTTCTTCTCAACATACAAAGAATCCATTTTCTTTTTTAAAGTTGATGTTAAGAACTCCAAGTCCACATTAGAGCCAGATGTTCTTCTTTTCTCCTTGGCATCTGCCTCCACAGCTCTAAGGATATCAAATGCCATTTCCACAGGACCTGCTAGGACGACTACATAATCATCCTTTCTTACAGATTTGTCATAGCGCATTTCGTCTACATTAAACAAAATTTGAGAAAAAA
Source organism: Papaver armeniacum (assembly GCA_023531295.1). Taxonomy (NCBI): domain Eukaryota; kingdom Viridiplantae; phylum Streptophyta; class Magnoliopsida; order Ranunculales; family Papaveraceae; genus Papaver; species Papaver armeniacum. Next base: position 622,863 of record JAJJWW010017263.1, on the reverse strand, counting down.
ATAGAGTTCAATATACGATTATAAAAACAAGAGTTCAATATACACTTAAAAACAACTAGGCATCAAAAGGACTTACACCCGCCGTCCATAGTTTTCATGGTTAACAATTGAGTCCCTGCTTCTCTAAAGGACACACGGCTATCGCAGGAAAGCGTCATAAAATCGGCCATTCCACAACCAGTCAAATCTGAACCGATCAGCATCGTGCCCTTAACAGGACCATCAAAGTTCTAAACAGTAGTAAAATCAGATAATTGACAGTTAGTATCTCAGCACAAGAAGGCATGTGCTTGAAAAGAAATATTTCCTTTCGGGAACATCATTCTTAGGTAAGGTGAGGTATGTGGACAAGATACAATATGGGAGGCCAAAAGATCCTCATTTGTTTGCTTGAAATCAATTAGCTAATAAGATATCATTCTGTAATAGAACTCAGAAGATCCAAAAGATCTTTGAGTGGAACCAGAAGCTAATCGAGTAGAACCAATTGGCCAAAAGATCCTCATTTGAGCTAATCGAGTGGAACCAGAAGCTTTAATTTTACTACTATCTAAATGATCCACTACAATTTCTAAAAATCAAAACGAAATTGTTCCCTTGGATGATAAAAAAAGTAGCTCAAAAGAAGTGAGTTAATCAAAACACAATGGTTGATTGAAATACCTGTTGCCTGAAACTGGAGATAGCTGCAGCCGCCATGGGACTCAGGTTTCAATCTATTTGATTATGATTTAGGTTATGGGCCAAAAGAAAATATTTAGGGCTTATAAGATTTTCACGAATGAACTCGGAACCGGTTTTTCCAAAAACCGGTTCCATTGGGAGCCAAACACCAGAATATCACTATTGTTAAGGGGGATACCAAATATTATTGGGGCTTATTCCAATCCACAGATCCAGTGGCCAGGATTACTTTGTTTTGGTATCCTCCCTCAACTTTTGGTATCCCCTTATTGATAACAAGAAAAGATTAGAATTGTTTATCAATTTTAGATTAAAAAAAAAAAAAGAATTTGTGATTAACCCTAATAAGATAATACATTTTCTAAGATAATTAGACTTCATCGTGCGAAGATATCAAAATTAATTAGATGAAAAATAAACACGGACTCTTATCTGCATAGCCTCCACACTGAATGATTTTCAGCATTCTTCATCTTTCTCAATGAGAAATCAGACTAAAATTCACCACTGCTGCTCCCCTGTGATCGATCTCATAGAAAAGTAAGATGTGCTTCTTTTTGGTTTCAACAAAAAAAAAAAGGTGAGGCTTCAGTTTGGAAGACATAGAAGCCATAAGAGATATAGAGAGCAAAAAGAGACTGAGGGCTTAATTTTGTCCATACTTTTCTTTTTATAGCGCAGTATTAGGGTTAGGGGCGAGGAAATTTACACATGGAAGACCTAGTTAGATGCCACGTGTAACCAATGCGTAATTAGCCATATCGGGTAAGATTAAACATTGGACTAATCAGTAGGTGTTTTGCAGGTGTCACAGATGGAGCTAGATGCTGCCGGGCTAAAGCATTAGACCCAGAACAGGCTGAAGCAAAAGCTCTACTTGAAGCTGCATTGTGGGCTAGATCAAAAGGCTATCGGAATGTGCATTTAGAGGGCGACTGCTTAAATGTTGTTAATGCTTTGAATGGTAGTATAAACGTAATAAAGTGGACTACAAGAAACTTAATTACTGATTGTGGTAGTATTTTGAATTCTTTTCTGAGTTGGAAATGCACTCATGTGCCGAGAAATGTAAACCATGTTGCCCATAAACTCGCAAAACATGGTATAGAGTCTCAATCTGTAGAGGAATGGTCTTCCCCTCTCCCTGCTTGGGTACAACAATATACCCAAAGGGATGAATCTATGTAATCCTCTTCCATTTTTAATAAAATTTTCATCTTTCGTATTGAAAAAAAAAAGAAAAAAACATTAGTTGTGTAAGGCGTTATAAGGTAGGTGGGAAACCCATAGATCCATTTGTATAATGGTATGCAATGGTCACTTAAATCTACTCAACCAGTCACTACTTCCTTTTCAAAATCTCAATCTTATGGGTCGCACAAAATTTGTTCACTAGTGGTGCGCCCTTCGTTGCAAGGCCTGAAATTGCAACAGAAAAGACTCCAAGTTGCAGAGAAGAATATACCGGTAAGGAATGAGTTTCAACAATAAAAGAAGAAAAAACTCGCCACATTTTTCTGTGATACATCTGCAAGCCATTTGCACCTGAAAGGCCTACACAATTAACTTAAAACAGATGCAATACATTCCAGTACCTCTCTGGGTACCATGCTTCAGTGATATGATCACACTAGTTTTGAAACAGGGGCACATGCCATGTAACTCATGTACATACACTCTACCTTACTCAAGATAATTAGCTTTCACTATTGGGTGCAATAATCAAAAACAAGGAAAAAATCAAATAAGCAAAAGTTATTGATACTTAGCTCCTTTATAGTGGAAGTGATCGATTTGATGAAACGGATGAGCTCCCCAAATCTCCGCAACAGCAACAAGGCAAAATTTTGGAAAAACAGAGTGAGTCACGTGTTCAACATGTTGCCCTTAAGACATTAGCGCCCGACTACACTCAAGAGTGATGATATATCCCTCACAGGACGGATATCTCCAGGATAAAACACCCTACTACACCTACTACTAGCATATGTAGTAGATGCTCAACTTGAGCTTGGCAACTCCGAAAAAACCGTTAAGGAAAATCGCGAATGCTTAAGAAACGGCTATAAAATATTTTCCCTTAGGGGTCCCTCTAAAATATGGAGCAACCCCTTTCCCATTGATTTTACAAAAGTAGTGAATTTGTTTATATAATTGACAAATACAACTTAAGAAAAAAAAACTCCCCGATGTGGGACTAAAATGCTTATATAGTTTCTTAAAACAACTAAAACGTGGAAACTCCACAATGTGGGACTAATAAGTTTTTTTCATTCACAAAAGAAAACAATAAATTATAATTTTATTAAAACCTTAAAATTATTTTTTTAGTAATCGTTTTCCAACAATCCCCCACATGAATGAAAAACTCAATAAAACACGAAAACATAGATAGATTTTGGTAAATCAACAACCCAATCTCACGACCCGAACTGATTGAACAGACAGACAGATCGTGCATGTTGAAGGCATACTAGCCATTCCAACGTCATCTCCCTCACACAACAGTGTGATGACCCCAGGATCATATTATGAATTTCTAAAATCATTTAGTATAGAGAGCTTTCATCTTTAGTTCCTCACAAGTGAGAGTAAAGGTTCCTTTCACCAAAGTGAAAAAGCATGAACTAGTGAACCCTTAGTGACCCTTAGATCCTAAGTTCCAGTAATACCAAAACCATCAAAACGAAAATCACATAAAAAGCGCAGGAAATACCATTTTAGGCAGAGGTGTCCATGAGGTCTTGAACCTTTGCTTAGTGAGATATTACCGGAATTACTTGCTAGATACAATGAACTATGTCTTAAACTGCTAGCGTTTGATGTAATTCGCGATAACAACCACGGATGATATCTCTATGGGTGCTGCCAACCTCGTGCTGTTTTGTCCAATTTGGCCCTGGACATATCCTGTTTCTCAGAATGCTCTAGAGAATCAAAGCTCATATTCTCATAGGAAGCGGCCCTTCCTCATTGGATAGGTGAGTTTCCATAAAGAGTGTTCTTTGCTACACCCCATTTCAATCTTAAATTGAAACTATAAAACTCATTAAGACTTCTTAAAAGTCATCCTTCACATGCGATCACACTATCACGTCTACACCATAGGGAAGGGACTGAGAATGAAATTCTCACGATAGTGTTTACATTTACCCACCACAAATTAGTTGTCTCATTGAAACCTTGATCATGGGATCTCCGTCAGCAAGGTTGAGTATCCTTCATGGCAAGTTTAATTTATGAGCTTAAGCCCCATCCCCCTCGATGCATTTCTAACCATCTCTTTGGATAAACCTTTCGTCAAAGGTTGCGCGATATTCTCCTTGGACTTTATCCAATCAATGGAAATAGCGTAGATTGAGATTAGTTATTTTTAGCTTTAGCTATTATAGCTTGGCTAACACAATGTATAGATATAGCTGTCACAGGCCTATGCCGAGGAGGAATGTCTTCTAAAAAGCATCTTAGGCACTCGGCCCCTCTCGTGCTTTATCTAACGCAATACTCTTAGATTCCATAATGAATTGAGCAATATATGTTTGTTTGGAAATCTTCAAAAACAAACCCTCATCTTCTAGAGTGAAACCATATCCACTCGTAGACTTAGACTCCTACGAGTCAACTATCCAGTTTGCATCATAAAGTCCCTCAAGGACAGCAAGATACCTTTCATAAATCAAATAAAAGGTAATAGAGTATTTTAGGTACCTGTTGATGGTGGTTTTTAAACAAAGGGTAAAATCATATAAACACCCAAATAACCTAATGTTACCGGTGACACATTTATTAGAACGTTTAATGCATGTAGTCGATGTAATTAATAGGGGGTATTTTTTCAAATTAGAGTTCTGATGAACAAAACCCTAATTCCCCTCGTGCGATGGCAAATCATGCCCGACCACACCTAGCCCAAGCTAGCCGCACCTGCGTGCCAATGGCAAATCATGCCAGCCACACCAAACGCGCCAAAGCATGCCAACCATGCTAGCCCACCTCCGTCTTGGAGTGGAAAATCATGCCAGCCACACCTAGCCCAAGCTAGTCGCACCTCGTGCCAATGGCAAATCATGCCCGACCACACCAAACGCGCCAAAACATGCCAACCATGCTAGCCGCACCTCCGTGCCAATGGCAAATCATGCCAGCCACACCTAGCCTAAGCTAGCCGCACCTCTGTGCCAATGGAAAATCATGCCAGCCACACCAAAACGCGCCAAAGCATGCCAACCATACTCGCCGCACCTCCGTGCCAATGGCAAATCATGCCAGCCACACCTAGCCCAAGCTAGCCGCGCCATGCCAAACGCACTCTCGCCTTGGCCCTAGCTATGCTAGTCACACCAAAACGCGCCAAAGCATGCTAACCATGCTAGCCGCACCTCTGTGCCAATGGAAAATCATGCCAGCCACACTTATCCCGGGCTAGCCGCGCCAAGCCAAGCACTCTGCCTTGGCCCTAACTACCTCAGCCACGCAATGCCAAAATGGCGCCCACGCCTAGGCTTGCAAACCATGCACAACTTAGGCCAAATTGGCCACGCATGCCATTGGCACATGCCAACACGCTCGCCGGGTAGCTTTTCCTACCGGGGCGCGACCCAAATTAACCACGCATGCCATTGGCACATGCCAACACGCTCGGCCCAGTATCTTTTCCTACCGGGACGCAACCCAAATTGGCCACGCATGTCATTGGCACATGCCAACACGCTCGCGGTAGCTTTTCCTACCGGGCGCAACCCAAATTGCCACGCATGCCATTGGCACATGCCAAACACACCTGTTGTAGCCTAACTTGCAAACCGTGCAACCTACCACCAAGGCATTAAACACACGCCATTGGCACTTGCCACACACGCCACTAGCGGCTACGCATTGCCCACTTACACTCAACGTACAACCTACCACCAAGGCATTCCGCACATGCCATTGGCACATGCCATTGGCACATGCCACACACGCCACTAGCGGCTCGGCATTGCCACTTGCGCTCGAGGTGCTACCGCAACAAAGGCATTCCGCACATGCCCACACGCGCCCTGGCGGCGCCACTTGCACTCAAGGTGCAACCAACACTCGAGACATCAACACAAAACGGGGATGCTTTCCCGGTCTTGGTTTGGCGGTCACGACTTACGGCATACACTACGCTCACATTAAGAAAGCATGAATAGGAATAAAGCGGTCAAATAAATGAGGAAATAATAGTGAAAACGTTTTCACCCATAAACACCTTGCGGTTACCACCTCCTCCCATTATTTCACCCTTTACTCTCTTCCTTCATGAGGCCATGGTACGTTTCAGTGTCGACTTGTATAAATAGGTCTTACCTATTTCCACCCGGACAACAAGTCTCGGTCGGGAGAAAAATACAACACTCTCGGAAAAGGCAACTTTTGCAAGCTCTCCAAAAGCTTTCGTCTCTTTGCAAGCTTCCTGCTTTCACTTTCTCGATACAAGTCGAGACACTACTCTCCCAGGGTGTCTGGTCTCAACACCTTTCTTTGCTTCCCTCCCCAAATCAACCCTTCTCCTCCACTTTGTGGCCAAAGGCAGAAGTCACGGCAATTTCTTGGTTTAGGACGGACTTATGCAGTTGATCTCGAATCTAGAAAGTGCTCACGTGCGGCACATTTGTTTAGGGTTTAAACCAGTTTTCTCACTCACCTACCGAATTTACAAAATCGGCGGAAACGATTTTTACCCATAAACAATTGGCGACCACGGCGGGAGGATTGATCTATCGGTTCAATACCAACTCCGGCTCCCGATTTCGTTTTCCGAATGTCAAATCCCAACATGGTGGAACTCGAGTCCGGAGCGGGTGCCAGGAACACCGTGCACGAGACGCATCCCCGATGTTAGAGTCTCTCCCAATAACGTTGTTGCATCACTGCCGACTACGGTAACATTGAATGCACTCCCTCAAGTGTAACACCGCAATCACTAGGGCCGGAAATGCTGCCTCCTCTGGTGTCTCTTCGCACAACCCTCTAATCATGGCAACGAAAATATCTCTTCGGTGTCACGCCACCGGTCACGGGGCTGGAGGCCGCCGCTCGCCCCAAATGCTTAAATCCCAGCATGGCGCCTCAGGCCACAACTAAGGTTCCAACTACCCGCCGCCGGGACGAGAGACCCGGGAGGGACCCCGAGGAGGAAGTCGTCTTTATGTCACCATCGCTAATTTGATGGAGCGACAAGAGATGCCGCGCCGAGCCTTGAGGACGGATATGGTTTCAACGGGAAGGAGGTACTCATCTTTATCAATACCGGACAGAGCGACTACCACGTGAGTCGCGTCCTCCCGAAGCTTAGCAAGAACGTCTCAACAACCCCGACGCTGACACCTCGGCGGAGCACGCCTCCACGGATGAGAAACTCGCTAGAATCCCGTTGGAAAGAAATCAGCCGCCCACTTCGTCACGCGAGAAGATGGGAACAACTTCTCCGCAACCGGAATCAAGAATGATGAATTGGACGTGCATCATTACCAACCCTTTACCCATCTGAAATGCAGAATCCCTCTCCCAAGGGGTACTCTTCTCCTCAATTTACCATGTACGATGATGCGGGAGTGCACATGAGCATGTCTCTCGTTTCTGGAATCCACTAGGTGAACATGAATATAATCACGTTCTTCGTTTAAGGGAATTCTCAAAATCACTTACTTTGGAAGGCGTATACATGGTACAACAACATCCCACAGAACAACATTCCCAAGCTGGAGTAGCATGGTCGGTCGTTTCTGAGAAATACTTCTTCGTGTAATGAACAAGTTACTTTCTCATAAATCGGAAGAATGTACCGTGGGATAACGAACATCCTAATGATTTCTTCAAAAGGTTCGGGGTTCAAGCACTCATTTATCCCACGACCCAAACGTGACCGAGCAACAAGCCGAGTGACGCATGCATCAATGGTATGGTTCCTATTCTTGCGCCTGGCAAGAAAAATTACGCTTCCAAACGTTCTCGAACTCCATGAAGCCGCCAGACGATCCGCAAAACGGACATTACTAGAAAGAGTTAGGCCAATTCGAACCGAAGACACGTGCAAAACTCGCGGGAGTAGACGCCTCATCAGCAAACAATTTAATGCCGGCTCATCCTCCATGAACATAGTAAACGAGAGGGGGAAAAGGAAATCCCCAACTACGAGCCACCAGCCGAAACGTGAAGCGCCGGCGCAACGGGAACCCCCGCCACGAAGGACCGTCACTAAAACTCCCATCACGCATCATGAGGCCAAAGGAGATACCCTTGATTTCCGTTTCCCATCGAGGAGGTGATTGACCTCCTAGAAGCACAGGTTCAAGATGATGTTATCGGTATGCCTCCCGAGGGCGTCCACCAACTAAAGGTGAGATGGCGAACCCCAAATCTTGCCATTACCACGGGTTCGTTCACCACCCAGACTAGCGATTGCAACAGACTAAATCATATTTTCAAAGAAAGGATAGAAGCGGGAGGACTCCAACCGAGAGCGAAAGAGTGCATCGAGACCCACTCCGATAAAGAAGCTGCGAGTCCTCTCAGGGACTCCGTGCACGAGGCCCCATACAATCCATGATGCAACATGTATGCGAAATTCTCTATCTTTCCAAGATGCGGCGCCAAGATATTTCGCAGCTCTCAATCGTGTTGTATCAAACAAGCGACTTTTCTCTCCCAAACCACACCGGGATCTCAAGCTTCCCAAATAGGCGAAACCAAAAAGCGGGGTGGGGACTGCGGCCACGTCCCCGTTTAAGAGGTAAACGAATTTGACGACACTCTCATCGACACGACCTCGACCACAACATCATTACTTTCAAGACACTAAAGGCAGCAGGATTTACAAAACAAGACGCTACCTATTCCCCGTCCGTGATTAAGAACTCGAGAGGAGAAACTTTTAACGCGCATGGTTACTTCAACCTAGAGATCAAGATGGGAGATGCTATAACGCATAGCAAATTCCATATTATCAAAGAACTAGATCATGACATGATATTGGGACACTTATGGGTGCTCGAAAACAAAGCGAAATTGGATGTGCACCCTTTGCCGACGTCCACGTCCGAAGGAATTTCCAACAAATCATCCCACTGGTTATTGCATCAACGAACTATTGAAGGAACCCAGACATCCGAAGAGAACCCGTTGGCGCTAGCTCATGGTTTTCAAATGCAAGTAAGTCCGACTTCAAGCAACCTTTTTGCAACCCAGCTCTTTCCTTCCCCCATTCCGTCATGGGGACTCAAAGGCGATTCACGCACGAACGCCGTCAAGAAATGTGAATGGGGAGATGGACCATTTGAACACTTTGCAAGAAGCTTGGAAACTTCTATTGAAACCAACGAATCCAATACTCAAACGGTTGCACGACGTCTAAACCCGTTTTCAATCGGAGATGTAGTTGTCAAGGAAAGCTCGTTTCAAGTTGAAAGGATGACAGTAAAAATGGTTATTCAAAGTGATTCGCCTAGATGAAAGAGAAGACAGTATGTATCTGGTTTGTGGATACCCTTTGGGAGGATATTGCAAGCTCATCAATGCACACACTGAAAGGCGTGATAATTCACTCGCGATGGCTCAAGGTCTCAATCCCTAAAACGTTGTACTTCCCAATCACTCCCCCTTTAGTATTTCCTTTAACAATTCCTCTTAGTAGTTGTACTCCCCCAAGATGAATACACCGTTTGTATTTTTTCCCTAGGGATTCCCTTTTCCGTCAAAAAAAAAAAAGCATAAATACATCTCTTTTCAAGCAAATTCTCCAGGATATCGAGAAATACATCGAGATAAACCGAGAAAACCATTGCCTGACCATCATGCCACAACCTCTTTCAAAAAATATATATGAAGCAAAATGTTGGTGATGAAGAAGAAGGTAGAGATGAGTTTACGAAAAAAAAAGAAAAAAAAAAAGGGCATCGGGGAACTAAAGCGGCTAACGAGAAATAACAAAAGGGAAGAACTAGCCCTCGAAGGATAGAACAAGTCCCCTCGAGTAAGACTATCTTCAAGCACTTCCCCCGGCAATCCCTCGGGCAACAAAGGTTCCATTCAACGGTGTTAGCGTGTAACCTCAACATCCCATCCCGAAGCAACCCACGCGGCCACTTGTGTCCTCCCCGTCCGGCCATACGCCACCGTGACCTCTCCGTATCACCAACGACACCTTTGGCATCATTTTCAAAGGGTATTTCTGTTTCCATCATATGATCCTTCGAAGGTTTTCTCAAAGAACACTTCGAGAGAAAGTTTTTGACTCATCCGTATCGAGTCAAGAATCATGGCGCTCTCCTCCAGAGACCCCACATGTTCGCTTTTAGTTGCTTCAACCTAGAAATGCAGTCCGATCCGCCCACGCACCGGATCGAGGAAAGGCTTTGCCACACTTTGAAACCTCTCGACATGCCAAGACTCTTCCTCGTTCTCTCGCCCTCCTCCATGCTCACTCTTGAACCCAAGAAAGTCCGAACATGTATACACATTCTTCATGAGGATAGATGGAAGGGAGGTCCTTAATGATTTCACTAGCTTCATGGAGCGGATATTCAATCCAAACCAATGCCTCCTCAAGATAAGAAGATTGGTCTCCGTCAAGTCTGAAGTCCTTCTCCGAAGAGTTAAAGGCGCGGCCATCTCTGGAGGGTCCCATCGTACACTACAAAAGATGGGGAAAATGATCAAGTTCCGTCATATCTATACACATATGAAAAGAGGATAACACGAACAGAGAAGAAGAAGAAAACATACGGTATGATCTTTTGCCCGAATAACCCTAGTCGGGGTGCTTTTGCAAGAGTCGTACCTTGCGCTTTCACTTGGAGAATCTGGCTGTTTAGAGGATGATTCGTCTCTAGGGAAAGAAAGAAACTCAACAAGAAGAACCTTTTCTCAAACAAGGGAGGGGTTACAATTACGTTGGGTATGAATACGGAACCTTAAAAAAAAAGGAAAGGAAGCAATGAGGGACATAACGCTTCCAGATTTTTTGGCATGGATGATGCCCTGATTGAAGCCGCGCGTGAAGGAAGGCAAAATAAGGAAACTTTGCTATCGGTAGAAACACCTACTCCCTCCTCGTTTACACCGGTCCCATCAAGCTCGCGCCAGTCTCCCCAAACTTCCCGACAACCGCCCAAGTCACGCCAGCTAGCACGATCAACTTCCCCACTTTGCGCCGGTCCCGCCAGCTAGCACGCTTAATTTCCCAACTCGCGTCAACTTCTCGGTGCGCCTGACTTCCTATCTCTCACGACCCGATTTCCCAATTGTGCCCGACCTCCCAATTTTTGCAAAACTGCCGAGAGCAAGGATTCCAAATCCTATTTATAAAAAGGTCGGACAAGCCTCCTCAATTCTCTTTCTGATTTCTTTGTTGATAGTTTGTCACCATCTTATGCTTACCTTACCTTGCAACAAAGCTCTTGTTCCGAGCTAAGCAGGGGACTTAATGTTGATGGTGGTTTTTAAACAAAGGGTAAAATCGTATAAACACCCAAATAACCTAATGTTACCGGTGACACATTTATTACAACGTTTAATGCATGTAGTCAGTAATTAATATGGGGTATTTTTTCAAATTAGGGTTACAACGAACAAAACCCTAATTCCCCTCCGTGCCGATGGGAAATCATGCCATCCCAAGCTAGCCGCACATCTATGCCAATGGAAAATCATTCCAGCCATACCAAACGCGCCAAAGCATGCCAACCATGCTAGCCGCACCTCCGTGCCGATGGAAAATCATGCCAGCCACACCTAGCCAAGCTATCTGCACCTCTGTGCCAATGGAAAATCATGCCAGCCACACCAAACGCGCCAAAGCATGCCAACCATGCTAGCCGCACCTTCGTGCCAATGGCAAATCATGCCAGCCACACCTAGACCAAGCTAGCCGCACCTGCGTGCGATGGCAAATCATGCCCGAACCACCAAAACGCGCCAAAGCATGCCAACCATGCTAGCCGCACCTCCGTGCCGATGGCAAATCATGCCAGTCACACCTAGCCCAAGCTAGCCGCGCCATGCCAAACACACTCTGCCTTGGCCCTAGCTATGCTAGTCACACCAAAACGCGCCAAAGCATGCCAACCATGCAAGCCGCACCTCTGTGCCAATGACAAATCATGCCAGCCACACTTAGCCCGAGCTAGCCGCGCCAAGCCAAGTACTCTGCCTTGGCCCTAGCTACCCTAGCCACGCCATGCCAAAATGGCGCCCGCGCCTAGGCTTGCAAACCATGCAACCTAGGCCAAATTAGCCACGCATGCCATTGGCACATGCCAACACGCTAGTGGTAGCTTTTCCTACCAGACGCATGACCCAAATTGGCCACGCATGCCATTGGCACATGCCAACACGCCCGCCGGTAGATTTTCCTACCCGGGCCGCGACCCAAATTGGCCCCGCATGCCATTGGCACATGCCAACACGCTCGTTGGTAGCTTTTCCTAACAGGACGCGACCCAAATTGGCCACGCATGCCATTGGCACATGCCAAACACACACGCTGGTAGCAACTTGCAAATCGTGCAACCTACCACCAAGGCATTCCGCACACGCCATTGGCACTTGCCACACACGCCACTAGCAGCTCTGGCATTGCCACTTACACTCAACGTACAACCTACCACCAAGGCATTCCGCACATGCCATTGGCACATTCCACACACGCCACTAGCTTGACGGTATGGCATTGCCACTTGCTCTCGAGGTGCAACCCGCAACAAAGGCATTACCGCACATGCTACACACGCCCCATTAGCGCCACTTGCACTCAAGGTGCAACCAACACTCGAGACATCAACACAAACCGGGGGATGCTTTCCCGGTCTTGGTTTGGCGGTCCAGACTTTCCACCAGCCGTACACTACGCTCATATTAAGAAAGTGTGAATAGGAATAAAGCGGTCAAATAAATGAGGAAATAATTGTGAAAACGTTTTCACCCCATAAACACCTTGCGGTTACCACCTCCTCCAATTATTTCACCCTTTACTCTCTTCCTTCATAAGGCAGTACGTTTCAATCTCGACTTGTATAAATAGGTCTTACCTATTTCCACCCAGACAACAAGTCTCGGTCGGGAGAAAAATATAACACTCTCGGAAAAAGGCAACTTTGCAAGCTCTCCAAAAAGCTTTCATCTCTTGCAAGCTTCCTAAGCTTTCACTTTATGATACAAGTCGAGACACTACTCTCCGGGAATTATTCTGGTCTCAACACCTTTCTTTGCTTCCCTCCCCAAATCAACCCTTCTCCCCACTTTGTGACCAAGAGCAAGTCCGGGGCAGCCATTTCTTGGTTTAGCCGGACTTGTACAGATCGATCTCTCGAATCTAGAAAGTGCTCGCGTGCAGACATTTGTTTAGGGTTTAAACCAGTTTCTCACTCACCTATCTTTGAATTTGCAAAATCGGCGGAAACGATTTTTACCCATAAACAGTACCATAATACTCTACTAAGTGCATCCCAATGCTCTTGCTTTGGACTACAAGTATATCTACTTAACTCACAATATAGGCAATGTCCGGACTCTTACGATTCATTAAATTCATCAAACATCCTATACTCTTGAGTATTCAAGTTAAGATACTCCATTTTCCTTATTTTTCTTGAGTCCACAAGAAGAATCGTATGAAGAACAAGCGGGATTACAATCAGACTGATTGTATCTCTTAAGCACAAATTCAACATAATGAGAATGACTAAGTCTATAAATATTTGATTATATTTTAATCCTCATCCCTAAGATTACATCAAAAAGCTTTAGTCTTTCAAGTCAACGTTCTTATTCGATTGCATGGTTTTAGTGGAATTAATCACATCTATATTTGTATCAAGTATAAAAATATCATCAACATACAAGCATACAATCACACAGATATGCTTAACAAGTTACTTATAAATATACTTGTCAGATTCATTAACTTAAATCCACTACACATTATCTCACGATCAAATTTTCCATGTCACTGTTTACGTGCTTATTTGAAAACCATACAAATATTTTTCAACTTACAAACTTTGTCTTCATAAACTTTCGCTACAAAATCCTCGAGTTGGTCTATGTAAATTTCTTTACCTAATTCACGGTTTTTAGGAAAATTTGTCTTAACATCCATCGATGTATCTCCAAGTTGTTTATGGCAAATATCAATTAGCATCTCAACGAAGTAATTCTCGTCACAAGTGAATAAGAATCAAGGAAATTTACACATTCTTTTAGTTTATAGCCTTTAGCTACCAACTTAGCCTAATATTTTTCCACAGTTCCATATATCTAACGTTTCGACTCATTTACATCCCATGGTCTTACTCCCTAGAGGTAAACTAGAAAACTACCAAGTCTGGTTCCGACGGTCTGAGTCCATTTCACTAAATGAAGCTTCTTACCAGAATGGGGTTTCAATAGATGTTATGGCTTCTTTACGAGTCTGGAGCTCACATTAAGCTAGGCTTATTAAGAAGTCAGGTCCATAAGAAGTCTCATTTCTAATCTTTTACTTCTGCTAGGATCAACTCTAATTCATCTTCCTTAAAGATAAGTTCGACTATTTGAAAATAAATCTAGGGATCAACATCACATCTCTAATGAGGTACATGATTAAGAATAAACATGTTCAAAGAACTCGGCATCCTAGATTCCATAATAGTATTCACACCAAAGTCGAGAAAAGCGAACTCACAACCAAAAACTATATGCGATGGTACTAAGGATATCTTATCTAAACACCCCACACTTTGACGTATGCATAAGAAGGTTGTCTATCTTTCATAAACATATGGATTTTTATCTAATCCTTTAAAGGTTACTCTATTCAGATATAACAAAATCGAGGACGACCTCCCCCACAAGTTGGCGGTTAATCCTTTAATCAACATGGCATAAATCATCTCCTTAATGGTTATTCTTACGATCAACTATACCATTAGACTACGGTGAATAAGGAGGTGTGATCTCATCAATAATGCCATTTAACAAGTAAAGTTCTCCTATATGAATTTCATACTTTCCATCATGTTCAGACCTAACCCTTTTAGTGGTAACATATACTTTGCTTTCAATTTCAAGTTTATACTCTTAAGGCTTCTAAGGCATCATCCTTACCCCTAAGTAAGTATACAAGATAGTACCTCGTACAATCATCTATGAAAGTTATAAAAACACCTTTTTACCACCTTAGTTTGGGTTGATTTCATGTCAACTAGGTCTAACTAAATTAATTCTAAGGGCTTAGAATTACTCTGAGCAATTTTGCTAAAAGGTTTTATAGCATATTTTGATTCCACGAATATTTAACTTTTGTGTTCAATATCCAAACTAAATTTGGGTATGCAGCCTACACTTCCTAGTTTATGCATTGACTTATATAAGTTTGCGGTTCCATGTCTACCATGCAAAACATTCAATCACACAAAAGAAAACACAAGAATCAACTACTTCATCAATTTTTTCGTTAAGCTTATATTGACCTTAAGTCTTATAACGTTTCCTTCAAAATCACATGCCCTTAGGTACGACAAGTTTTCCATATTCAATTAATAACTTAAGTCTTTTACCATCTACAACAGAACAAGATACAAGATTCTTGCACATGCCCGGAAAATGAAAACTTCATTCATGTGAGAATATTACAGATATGAGCTTCTGCTCGACCTTTCCCTTTTATGCAACCTCTGTCGCAGGTGAGTTACTCATATAGAGTTTCTCGACATCTCCTATCCTCCTCGATAGGAGATGAACAGTCTCTGTTTCAACAAACATGCTTGGTGGCTCCAAAGTCCACCTCTTTGGTCTCTCACATTAGTTATTAAAATAACTTCGACATCATGCCATCAACTCGTCCTAGTTTATTTCAACTAAATTAGCATTAACTATCTACTAATTAAGGTTTTTATGTTGCCTACAATTTACTGTCGTATGGCTAGGATTTTACACACATAAAAATCACCTTAATTAAAGTAATGCTAGATTCAGGTTTATGAAACATACCTTTCTTAAGAAGACTACGCTTAGAGTTGAGTTTGATGTTCCAACCTTAGTCAGCTTTGGAAAAATTGTGTTCATCCACATGCTTTGTTAGCCATGTCCCTTTCCGATTTTCATGTCACAATCTTCTTTTATACTGCGACTACGGAGATGGTAATTTCCCAATCACCTAATACACCACATCTCAGAAACCTTAGTTCCGAAATGGAAGATAAAATATGAGTTTTGAAGATAATATCTAGATTGACAAACTTCGTTTGAACCACCATATCAAAAAACTCATGGTTACCCCATAAAAACTACTTTAGTTAACAAAACATTTCTGCCCGTCAGAATTTTTCAGGAACGTTTCTTTGTTTTGTAAAATATCAAACAAATACTTTTACAACTCCAAAAATTCTAAAATTTTACGTGGGTAACTATCAGGATGTCCACTACGTTGTGTCAAAAGGGTTCATCGAAATTCCTACTAGGTTGAGAGATAAATTCGAAACTCTACATCTGACCAAAAATTCGTTTTCTGTTTTTTCACTCCGTAATTAACATCCATGATTCACAAACCAATCAACCATTCTTGATTATTACAAATTATAATTTCTTAAGATTATTGGGTGCAATAATCAAAAACAAGGAAAAAATCAAATAAGCAAAAGTTATTGATACTTAGCTCCTTTATAGTGGAAGTGATCGATTTGATGAAACGAATGAGCTCCCCAAATCCCTTGTGACAACAAGGCAAAACTTTGGAAAAACGAGTGAGTCACGTGTTCAACATGTTGCCCTTAAGACATTAGCGCCCGGCTACACTCAAGAGTGATGCTATATCCCTCACAGGACGGATATCTCCAGGATAAAACACCCTACTACACCTACTACTAGCATATGTAGTAGATGCTCAACTTGAGCTTGGCAACTCCGAAAAAACTGTTAAGGAAAATCGCGAATGCTTAAGAAACGGCTATAAAATATTTTCCCTTAGGGGTCCCTCTAAAATATGGAGCAACCCTTTTCCCATTGATTTTACAAAAGTAGTGAATATGTTTATATAATTCACAAATACAACTTAAAAAGAAAAACTCCCCGATGTGGGACTAAAATGCTTATATAGTCTCTTAAAACAACTAAAACGTGATACGTGTCTAAAACACCTTGATATTTATCTATTTTTTATGCTTTCTTTGTTATGTTTTCTTGTAAATTTATGTATCTTTTATTTGATTATGAGTTTTAGGTACTTTGGAGCAAAAAGAAGAGGAAACGTCGGCAAAAGGGCTAAACTGTCATTTCATGTGCAACTACTAATGGAGGCGAATTATCTCTCTTTATTTTCTTTTCTTTCTTCTTATGCGAAAGGCATGTGGCTTTCGTGATGCAAGTTTTGTCTGAAAGCATGGCAACCTTAGTGATGAAATTGAAGAAAGAAGTGAATATGAGAGGTAAGAGATGGTTTTGCCACAGAAACTACTAAAAAACGACCCAGAAAAGTGTTAAAGGCACCCCAAATGTCCGGAAGAGTCGATAAAGTCACCCGGGGGTTTTTCACTATATACAACCCAAAAGTCATTTGTACCCCACAAATTGCTATTCGCAACCCCAAGAATTGCTAAATGTAGCCCAAATTGCTAAAGGGACAACTTTGTTGGAAAAGGGAAGGTCATCTTCTCCGTTTGAAATTTAAATTTTGGCGGGAAAAGGAAGAGCAGTTTAGGGTTTGGATTTTGATGGAGTTAGGAAGAGACTAAAGCGAGAATCATTGGGTTTGTTCCTAAGGTCTAAACATGGTGGTAATGGTCTTTGTTTGAAACGAGAATTGGCTAGATAATCGGCAAAAGATGAATCGGGGTTCACGGTTTTGGCGGGAAAAAGTTTTCTTCACGAACAGGTTTGGGTTGAATTTTTGAAAGGATTGATGAGATTCAATCGCTGGGTTGGTCTCAACAGGCTTTGTTTGGGCAGGACATGGAAGGTATGGATGTTGGATTCAAGCAGAATGGGGTTGGATAATCGGGTTTTGACAAAACGGTGGAGGTTGTATCACGGGTTTTTGCTGCCATATTGGGAGGTTTCATGGAGAATTTCCCGGGCTCTACGGTCTGGTTACATTGTTACCTAATCAACAAAGAATAATGACGTGTTTGGGAGCTTAAAAAGAAAACAAATCTTCGTATATTTGGGAGATTATGATAAACATGGAAGAGTGTTTTTCACGGGATTGTTTGGCTGCTTACTTTGGAAAGTACAAGGAGTTTTATTAAAAATAATATACTCTACGAGATTTGATAAGGCTAAAAGAGAGTTTAGGAAGGAATGAAACAACCCCGACACGTACAGGAAGAAAAAAAAAAGAAGAAGAAATAAAGTTTGAGACTTTGGGTGAAAGAAAAAGAAGATTTTCTTGACATATTTTCAACTTTGTTGGGTATATAAAGAGGTGTTGGGAGTTATAGAAGGAGACGGATACCTTGGGATAGAATAGTTAGCTAGAATTAGAAATAAGAAATCACGAAAGTTACTGTGGCCAAAACTCAAGAACACGAAGAACAATACTGTCGGGGAGCAGTCAAGAGAGCGATCTTAGATACAACGACAGTTAATCCTCTATCGTTCTTTAAAACGATGTAGAAAAACAAGGGACCCCAGGTGTGATGGTCGTTTATTACTAAACTGCTCAACTCGGTCTTAAACTCCTTTAAACGGCTGAGAATCATTGTTAGCTTACTTATATTATTTTAATACAATGATTAATGAAATTTTCTTCAATTTTGGTTCTATGAGTAGCTAAATCTATTCTCTAGGGTTTTGGAGGAAACTATTTTTGATGGGTAATATTTAGTAATTAATTTCTTTGGCATATTTACTCAAAATTGTGTTTTAATTTGTTTAAAAATTCTCTCTTCTTTACATGCTTCGTAAAAACTGTTTTGGGTAGTTTCTACCGTTCTTTTATAAGCGAAGGAGGATTAAGCCTTAGAATAGCGAATAAAGTCATAAAAAAAGAGCATGTAGTGTTATATCTTCCAAAGCATGAGATTGAGTTCGAAAATTGTTTTGAGTAAAATAGGAGTAATTTGTCAAAGTTTTAATTATTGAGTTTACCATCATTAGAAGTAGTGGAATCCAAAGCCCTAGACTCATCTCTCCTTGGTAATAGAAATCAAATTTTAATAGTATGTCTTAATATTTTTCTTTATTAATCTGAAATCAAATCTTTAAAAGAGTCCAAGCAACGAATCTGTACTTACCACTTGTAAAAACTACATCAGTTTTTGGCGCCGCTGCCGGGGACTTTTCCTTTTCTCTTTCGCTCAAAAATTCTGCAATTATACTAACTTGATTTTTTAGCTGCGAAATGCTTTAGGATTTTTCTGTAAACCTTTCCCAAACCGTTTCCTTAAACTACTGCGTGTTATGAGATAAGATGGTCGAGACTCTTCTAATCTCATGATTTTTTTATCTCGAGGTTAAATCTTGATCCGGCCCTAAATGGTTCTTAGTATACCCAAAACTTGGGAGAGTCTCAAATACTTGGTGACCTTGACTCGGCCCTTAGACCAAGAAAATTACGTGGTTTCTCCAACCGGGGGTTATAGGCATCGGAAGATGGATCAAATCTACGACGGTATTCAAACCTAGAGTTGTTATAAAGAGCATGGGCTTGCTCTTCTTATATCTAGTATGGTGTGACCCTTGATTCATTTCTAAGGCTTTTAGACGCCTAAGAATATCCGACCCATAATTAACTCTATCGATCCTATGGATAGGGTTTCTAGGTATTTCTGGTTCTCTCATTGAAGCCCATTGACGAGTCTTCTCAGCTAACTCGATGAACTCGTCAAAACATTCATCTGGGTCTTGATGTGTAAATTCTCCACCACTAATTGATTCTACCTGCATACGGGTTTCACTATCAAGGCCCTCATATAAAATTTGGGCCAAGTGGGCTTTTTAAAAGCCGTGATGTGGACACTGGTATAACAATTCACTAAACCTTTCTACATAATCATGAAGTTTTTCACCTAGTTTTTGCTTAAAGGTTTGGATAGACTATGGAACAGCTGCAGTCTTATGGTGTGGGTAGAATTTCTTAACAAATACCTCTACAAGACCATCCTGTGTGGTAATTGTTTTAGAGGGAATAAAATGATACCACTCTTTGGCTTTATCATAGAGAGAGAAGTGAAACAAACGTAACCTAAGCACATCTTTGGAGACATTCGAATAGTTCATTGTGTCACAAATCATTTCAAAGTCTCTTATGTGGGTATATGGGTTCTCATCTCTAATCCCCTAAACTTACGAAGCAAGCCAATAGTCTCAGGTCTAATATCAAATTGGACCGTAGAATCTGGTGGAACAACACCTGGGTCACGCACTACCCTAGATGGGTTCAAACGATCCCTAAGGGTTTATACTGGGACCTCATCATCATTTTCCTTCACCATTTCGACAAATACTCGCTAAGAAAAAGCCTAGTACTTATGCTGAAATCCTAGACAGCTTTAAGCAAGTTAAGATCAACCTGCCTTTATTAGATGCAATTAAACATGTACCGGCTATGGCCAAGTTCCTAAAAGAGATGTGCAATGTCAAGAGAGACGCGACTGTCCATAAAAAGGCATTTTTAACCTAACAAGTTAGTTCCATAATCTCACAAAAGTACCCAGTCAAATTTAAATATCCTGGTTGTCCTACTCTCACATGTGTCATAGGTACCCAAACGATAAACAATGCTCTATTATATCTTGGGGCTAGTGTGAATCTTTTACCGTTCTCGGTATATGAACAACTTGGGCTAGGTGAGATGAAACCAACTAGGATAACACTACGATTAGCGATAGGTCACCAAAATCCCGTGGAATTATTGAGGACGTTTTGGTTCGAGTAGAAAACTTTATCTATCCGATTGACTTTGTGATTTTAGACACTCAACCTCATCTCTAGTCAAGATATCAATATCCCAATCATCCTAGGTCGTCCGTTCCTAGCCACCGCAAATGCGGTCATACATTGTCAAAAAGGCCTAGTAGAATTTTCCTTTGGGAATGAAAAATCTCGTGAACGTTTTTAAGGCGTTACAAGCCCCACCGGACCACTAACACTATGAGTCTATATGCATGATTGATTCTTTAGTTGAGAATACTTTTACCACAAATAGTGTTAGTGATCCTTTAGAGGCTTGCTTGGCCCACTTTGGAGCCTACTATGATGAGGATAGTCATTTTAAAGAAGTTAATGCGTTGTTAGATTCTGCGCCAGTAATGAATTATGGAAAATGGCAGCGTAAACAAGAACCTCTTCCGCCAACCATAGATAAACCCCTCCCATCATCGATTAAAGCACCTACCCTTGAATTGAGCCGCTACGGATACATTGAAATATGTATTTCTTGGTAATGAGAATACTCTTCCTGCCATAATTGCTTCTGGCTTGGAGCCCGATCAGGAAAGTAGACTAGTTAGTATTCTTAGAAAGCACAAGACTGCAATAGGGTGGACTATAGCAAATTTGAAAGGAATTAGTCCTGCTGATTGTATGCGCCACATCTACCTATAAGATGGTGCCAAAACCTCAAGAGAAATGCAAAGACGTTTGAATCCTAATATGAAGGAAGTTGTCCGTACTGAGGTGCTCAAGTTATTAGATGCGGGTATCATATACCCCATATTTGATAGTAAATGGGTCAGTCCTATCTAGGTTGTCCCAAAGAAGTCTGGGATTACTGTAGTTGGGAATGAGAATAATGAACTGATCCCTACCCGTGTCACTACCGGGTGGAGAGTTTGCATAGACTCACATTATCTTTGAACTCGAAAGAACTAGGAAAGACCACTTTCCTCTACCATCATCGACCAGATGTTAGAAAAATTACCCCGTCACAGCCATTATTGTTTCCTAGATGGATACTCGGTTATAACCAAATCCCTATAAGCACCGGAGGACCGGAGAAAACAACCTTCACATGTCCATTTGGTACTTTTGCTTACTGCGCGTATGCCTTTTGGGTTGTGTAATACACCGCAACATTCCAACGTTGCATGCTAAGTATCTTTTCGGACATGGTTGAGCGATTTCTCGAGGTCTTTATGGACGATTTTTCGATTTTTGGATCCTCATTCGATGAATGCTTGCACCACCTTACACTAGTTCTAGAACGTTGTAAAGAAAAGAAATTAGTCCTTAATTGGGAAAAGTGTCATTTTATGGTTAAATCTGGAATAGTGTTAGGACATGTGGTGTCCTCTAAGGGAATAGAAGTTGATGAAGCCAAGGTTGAACTAATTTCGAAATTAAGACCACCTAAGAATGTAACGAGATGTTAGATCTTTCCTTGGCCATGCTGGATTTTATCGTCGTTTCATCAAAGACTTTAGCAAGATTGTCTTACCTCTGTCGAACCTACTTGCTAAAGATACTGCCTTTGTATTTGATGAAGCTTATTGTGTTGCAGATTTTGAGAAGCTAAAATCATTATTGACTTCTGCCCCTATTATCCAACCACCCGATTGGGACCTCCATTTGAACTTATGTGTGATGCGTCCGACATGCGGTTGGTGATGTCCTTAATAACGACGTGATAAAGCACCTAGTGTGATTTATTATGCTAGTAGGACCCTAAACGATGCCCAGTTGAACTACACAACCACTGAGAAAGAAATGTTAGCCATCGTTTTTGCTTTGGAGAAATTTAGATCATATCTCCTATGATCTAAGGTCATAGTCTATTCTGATCATGCATGCCGCACTCAAATATCTCCTTTCCAAGAAGGACTCCAAATCTCGGCTGATTAGATGGGTGTTATTGTTCCAAGAATTTACTCTAGATATTCGTCATAAGAAAGGGTCCGCAAATGTAG
Source organism: Papaver armeniacum (assembly GCA_023531295.1). Taxonomy (NCBI): domain Eukaryota; kingdom Viridiplantae; phylum Streptophyta; class Magnoliopsida; order Ranunculales; family Papaveraceae; genus Papaver; species Papaver armeniacum. The sequence goes on along the minus strand of JAJJWW010017263.1, from coordinate 600,337 downwards.
TAGTTGACCATTTATCCCGTATCCTTGATGAGACGAGAGATGATGAGAAACCGATCCTTGACATGTTTCCTGATGAACAATTATTTTCCATCTCTTTGTTACCCTGGTTTGCGGACATTTTCAATTATTTGGTAACTGGTCAAATGCCCAACCATTGGTCTTAACAGGATAGAGCTAAATTCTTGTCTGAGGTAAAATACTTTTTCTGGGATGATCCGTACTTATTCAAATATTGCCCTGATCAGATCATCCGTCGTTGTATTCCCGACAAACGAAATTTCCAGTATCTTGACTTTTTGTCATTACGGAGCCTGGGGTCACTTTAGTTCTAAGAAAA